>CM065054.1:58130100-58192600 GCA_032883995.1 Coronaproctus castanopsis
GGTCGTTTTACTGATTTCAAATTATACTTTTGAATATGCACACTTAAAACACAGTGCATATATACGTTAAATCCTGTTTGAAAAATTACACCATTGAATATTGCACTATCACTGAATATTGCACTATCACTGAATATTGTACTATCATTGAATATTGCACTATCATTGAAATATATATATTGAAGCAGCAAGTATTTTTTCTTCTTTTGTTCATGTAATTTTTATCATATACATGTATACGTATATATATATATATATATATATATATATATATATATATATATATATATATATATGCAATGTATAATATATTCGCAACGACACGGGTTGTTTCAAATAATACTCGTATCAAAATTCAATAATTAATTGAATATAATATACATATCATTTACTCAGTCAGGCTCCACTGAAGACTAACCATATTCAAGATGGAAGCTAATAGCAGCAATATAAATGATACGAAGCATATTTAGATCAGCCCACCACCAAGCAGAAGTCAGAGACATCAAAATGTTGGAAGTTCGAAGAGATTTCCCTGCTAAGTCTTTGATATGTAGACCACATGTTAACGTTTGGACAAATATAATCCCCAACGAACGTTCCTGCGAGGTAAAAGTGAGTGAATCGTAATTTAGTATAATCGATGGGTGAGCTGAATTTAACTTTTTGAAGGAGAAAACCACACAGGTTGACTTACTCGTTGATAAAAATAAGTGGGAGTTAGGCGTGAAAGAATTAAGGAAATCTAAGGTCTGGTTGTAAAACATACAGAATTCATTCATCACTCGTAGACGATTTTGAAAATTAAACACCATTAACTATGTCGCATTGCTAACCGAAATGTATGCTCTCATAATCTAATCACGTATTGGTAGAGAATGATTAAAGAAAGACGAATCGATTAACCGTTTCAATCACGATAGCCACTACAGGGTACATAAAATTTTAACGCTTAAAAATCATTGTTTAATTTATGATTGTATGAAATGTCACAATTTTAATTTATATCAATACATCGAAAATTACCTACAGTTTAGTATTTTATTGTATAATAATTACCCGTATAGAATTTATAATTTTGTGTCAAAATTTGGTAATATACGACCGAAAGGGTTAAATATCGGAACTGAAAAAGATTCTGTAACGAAAATTAAAATTCCGTTCGAATTGGCGAGAAAATAAGAATATTGTTACTAACCGGTTCTCAAATTTTTCTAAGTAACGTTGAAAATAAAATCGCGATTCGATGTCGACTTTATAGATATGTATCAGATATTCGCGTAGACTTAATTTCGTTCGTTATGGATGGTAAAGCGCATGAATTACAAGGTCCACAATCGAACGGAAATAAGCGACACGTGCATCCGTGTCTATACGAAGTGGAACGATACAGAAAGAAACCGTTAACCAAAGAAGAGCTAAAAGAAAAGACTAAAGAATATTGAAGTTCTCTTAAGACGAAAGAGAAAACGTAGAAAGAATAGTCCGATGAAGAACGCGCGCAACGTAAACGACGAAGGAAGCTAAAAAAGAAAAATTGATGCTAGACAAAGAAAAAAGATTTGCTGAATTACCGGCGTTTTTAGATTTTTAGAACGAAACGTTGTTACAAAACAAGACACGAATTACACAATGGAATACATCTTGGGTCCGGATCAAATGATGAGTCGACGAAGAGGTCGCATCGATTGGCGTAAAGATCCGTTGATCGAGATAAAACCAAAACAAAAAAAACACTGAACTCAGAAAAGTCAATTTACGCCATTGCGGTAAAATTCTCAAACGACTCTTACCACCGGCTCAGACTTATTTACAAACGACCAAACACCACCGCCTGCTTAATTAATTCGGTGTCAGAAATTAAAAAAATATATTCTATTTATGTGTATATATATTCCGTAAAAATGCATTTAATGAATTTTGCGGTGTATTTCGAGTTTAAATAAAATGAGCACGTTTTCATAGTAGACCTTGAATCATTGATGGTAACGTAAAATAGTCTGTTTGCTAAATAGCTGCTAATAACGTCGGATATTTTATCATTTTGTAAATAACACCTTTATGCCAAGTAGTATCAAAAGCCTTCGCAACATCCAGGAGAACCATATATGTTTATTACGATTAAAATTATGCGTGATAAACTCCGTGATTCGTGCTACTTGTTGGGTGGTGGAATAACCTGGACGAAAACCAAACTGTGTGTTAGGAATGATTTTTTGGTTATCTGCATGAAGTCTTAAACGAGATAATATAATTTTTTCCGCTATTTTGCTTAGATTGCTCAATAAACTAATAGGACGTATGTTAGTTGCACACGAGGCATCCTTTCCGGGTTTGGGAAGAGCAATAATTTTGGCTATCTTCCAACTGTTTGGATAATAACCGAATCTGAAGATAGCATTAATTAAATTTGTAAGTTCAATAATAGCTTTTAGCGGCAATTTCTTAATAATGGGAATAGAAATATTGTCATCCCCTGACGAACCTTTTACTTTTATAGCTTTAATATTGCTAAGGACTTCACTTGTGGTGACAAGAGGGAAAATATTGGGCAGTTGATTGGCATTGAGGAATTTTTTAACAGCTGAATGAATTTTTCTCACTCGATAGCCAGATGCAAAATTAGAATTACGATTATGAACTTTGGAATACTCTGATGCTAAAAACTCAGCTTTCGCTTCATTTTTGTAAACATAGTTATTTAAGTGTGAATCGTAGAGTGGAGGAAGAGCTGTATCCTGTCTCGTGTATCGTCTGCAAACCTTCCATAGCCGACTATCATTAGGCTTAAGCTTAGAGAAAGTTGAATTGAAATTATATATATATATAATATATATGATTTACACCACTAGGCTCCTAATTTAATAGTCATATCTGGTATACTGAGACAGGAAAATCGTCAATTAGCTTACACGCTTCGCGTGTATTATGTTCACTTGTATTGATATGTGAATAAGAATATAGATATAATTATAATTTTGAAAATTAATATACTCGAGGAAAGATATGTATATTTAGTCCTGTTTCATCAGTGAAAATCAAAGAGGTCCTATGTTCCTATTAGTGATTAAACGATATAAAAATAAAAGATAAGACGCGAGTAATTATGTAACAACTAATGAGAAAAAGAGAGTACCGGAATGATGAACATATTACGTAACTAGTTGTAAAAAACGGTAAGTCGTCAGTCTGAACGGATTCTCTTTACGTATATATTCTAATATATACTTATATATATATATATATATATATATGTATATATATTTATTATTATTATTATTATTATTATTATCAGTTATTTCGGTATATTTTGATATACGTAAGGCATTTGACACGATAGATCATTCCATTTTATTAAATAAACTTTATGATTTCGGGTTCAGAGGAACTATGTATAACTGGTTTAAAAGTTACATCGAGAATAGAAGATACGTTGTAAAAGTTAACAATGTATGCGGTAATGATGTAATACAATGTACGGGCGTGCCGCAGGGTAGTGTATTCGGACCTTATCTCTTTTTAGTTTACATAAATTCAATTCAATTCAATAAAGTATATTTATGTTTTTATACATCAGCAAATAATAAGTAAATAAAAAATGCGCATACCGAGCAGCGTTAACGCTCTTACTACGCATCTTAGGAAATAGTGTACAAAGAAATCTTAAAATTTATTTTATAATTATACAATAATTATACAGGGAAAAACACAACTAAAAACCCTGCGTAGCCGAGAATAGAGAAATTAATTAATTATAGTTTGATCTTAATAGTACATTAAGGATATGGGTAAAATTATATAAATTATATTAAGGTTAAACGAATAAATAAGAGGATAGAAGAAAGAAATACTGATATAATAGATTACATGAGAATGGAGACTTATTAATAACGACTTAAGTAGTTCGACAATCTGGTGCTAGAGAAGGGAATGTTTAATTCTTTTGTGTTTATATTTTTTATATTTTCTGGTCAGCGAGTCGCGAGTATAGTTTCCAATTCGCTGTACGATAGGGTAATGGCTAGTCAGGCATTTGCTGTAGAACCTATCTGCTTGTTCCTGTACTAGCTCAGGAATAGTATGCTGATGAAGAGCTGCATGCATGTCAGTTATCTTAGTATAGTAAGGGGCATTAAGTACAATACGCAGACATTTATTTTGAACAATTTGTAATTTATTTAAGGTGGAATTACTAACACCGGACCAAATTGGGCAAGAGTATAATAATATCGGCAGTATGTATGCTTTATATATTATTAGTTTGTTTTTAATACTAACTTTAGAGCGTTTGTGAAAAATGGGGAAAATTTTATATAATCGGGAGTGCGCTTTGTCCGTGATGTGTTTAATGTGTTCATGGAAGGATAGTCGCTTGTCCATTGTAAGACCAAGATATGTTACACGAGGTTTCCACGGTAGTTGCCTGTTGCTTATTTCAATGTGGTGAGTTATTTGCGGCCTGCGTCTCGTAAATAGTATAGCTTCCGTTTTTTCTGTTTTAATTTTAATTCTCCACTTTGTGTAATATTTGTATATTTTGTAATAACTTTTGGTGAGTCTGTTTGTTATGGTATCGATTCGATAAGAAGCTGTAAATAGAGCAGTGTCATCGGCGTAAAGAGATGTATCAACATCCCTCAGCCGAGGCAAATCATTAATATATAAAATATATAGGAAGGATCCCAAGATACTACCCTGTGGTACTCCAGCTGTTAGTGTTTTAGTACTAGAGTAGGTATCATTTACCTTAACAATAAACTGCCTATCAGTTAGATACGATTTCATGATCATTATAAGTTGCTTGGGAAAGCCATAATGAATCATTTTGTATATTATGCTATTGTGCCACATAGTGTCAAATGCCTTTTCTACATCTAATAACAATCGTCCAGTATGTTTGTTCAGGTTAAACTGATCAAGAATGTGATCAGTAAGGAGTTTACATAAATGATTTGTGCAATTTAGAGGTAAGTGGGCGCTTATTTAGTTACGCAGATGACACGGTACTTGCCGTCGATTCCCGCTTTCCAAATATACTTCAAGAGCTTGTACAAGAAGATGTAGATCGTATTCAATGTTCTAAATGAAAACAAAACAAAGTTCGTTATATATACAAATCAAGATTTAGGTATTTGGAATGAGACAAAGTTAAAACAAGATGTCACGGTAGACAGGGTGTATGAAATTAAATATCTAGGGATTCTACTGGATTCCAGACTATTGTGGAGTGGACATTCGCTGTACTTATCACAAAAGTTACGAAAGATAAATTATATATTTTTTTATTTAAAACAATTATTTTCTTCTGATCATTTAATACGTTTGTACGCAGCAATATATGAACCAGTTCTATCCTATGGGATACTACATTGGGGTGGTATGGCAAAATGTCATCTCTACAAAATCTACAAAATTCAATTTTTCGTCAATTAAATCGTACATGTTTAACTGACACGTTCATATTAACCAGCGTGCGAGAACTGTATAAATTGCATCTGTTAAATGTTGTTGCGGAACACAAAAATAGATTCCATCTATCATTCTACGAAGGAAACACAAGATCACGAGGTGCGAATGTTGTTCCGCGATTTATTAAATCACGAACTCGTATGCAAGCTATTTATGCAGGAGCCGTTATGTACAATACTTAGGCAATTAAGAATAGATTTATGAAATTATAAACGACGGAGAAGAAAACTTTTGATCAAAGTTTTGATATCTGTAAGAAATGTGGATCACATCCTACGATAAATGTAATGTACGGTGGTGTGTCTCCTTATGTTATTTTATCAACATATCAGCTCTCGTATACAGCATGTTCGCGATATATGTATGTATGTATGTCAGTAAAATTAGTGCGTTCAGTCATAAAATATTGTTGTTTATGTTTTCTACTTATTACATTGTGGTTTCAAGTATATGTGGGCGTATATGGATATTATCATTTTTTATTTATTTATATGTGTATGTGTATATGTATATGCGTATATATGTGTATGTATAAATATAATATTTTATTTAAATTTTTTTTTGTAAGCCTGTTGTTCGCGCATTATTGCGCATTTACAGGTATTTTTATTTGATATTTATTATGGTGATTATAAAAATGTTCATAGTAATAAAGATTTGATTTTGATTTGGTTTGATTATTATTGTTATTATTATTATTATTATTATTATTATTATTATTATTAGATTACAGAATGTATTATTTTGTTTAATTTGTTCATTATAGCGTTTACATTGTAAAATGTTAGAAATATCTTATAAATATATTTGATTTGATTTGATTTGATTTGATTTGATTTGATTATTATTATTATTATTATTATTATTATTATTATATGGAATTAGTCATTAATGGACTACGTTGTTAACTGCTTCTTTCGCTTTTTTTTCCCAAACAGCTATCATCCTTTCACTGTGTAGTTTTTTCTTCCTTCAGTCCATAAGGTGCCGATGCTTCCCTCGAGTGTCTCTGCGAATTGTTTACAATCATGCAGTTTCTTCCTTAGTAGTATATTCGTTGATCTATATCTTCTTGCTTAATATTTAATTCCTCCGTATCGTTTTTAAACTCGGTGTACCATGTGCCATTCATCTCCAGTTTTCTCATATAATCAAACGATCTTCTTGTGAATCTTCCTGGCTGCATTCTTTGCATTTGATCAAAGGAACTAATTCGTTTCTAACCGTAGTAGTAATCTCTTTTACACGTTAGTATACTTCCTGGTTGCTCCTGCTTTCAAATTGAATTCGTAGTTTGTTAATATTATTTCTAGTCCTTCAGTTTTCGAAGACATAATTACGAACGGATTTATTGTGAAAAATGCGGTTTTTCGAACCCGGAATGAGATGATCGGCTAATACCATAAGTGATATTGTTTTCAGAGAGCGCCAGCTGCTTCGTATTTTTCATGTTAATCGTTTGTTAAAATGAGACGACACGCGTACCGAGTTCGTCATCTCGCGATGGAATCTCTTCCAACAGGAAGCACAATTTACATTTGCGTATGTTCGAGAACTGTATCACTTGCCGTTACCGGAATATATATTTAGAAACAGACCACATGCTTAATTAAACTCCACAGGCTATTTAGTGGATCCGAAGGACAAGGTTTGCTGCAAAAAACAAAACTCGATAAATATCATTCTAGAATACAAGCCATTTATAAGTGTGTCAAAATTTTTCTAACTCATTACCTACAGTAGTAATAAATAACTTAAAGAATTTTAAAAAGCGTTCTAAGCCCCTAACGCGATACGTAAAAAGTAGAAACAAGCAAGAAAATTGTACGCTGCCTTAGGAGAATACAGAATATCTTTTAGATGTGTGATCGCTTGCTGGTTTCCCCGTAATTTACGATAAAATTATGGATATTCGGTTAGTCGTGTGCATTGTTGGGACCAATTTTATACTTATTGTATAAAAAAGATCTACCAATAGATGACGATACTATAATTAATTGAAGTTACTAACCGAATCGTTGAATCAAATTATAGAGTACATTTGGGACACCTGACGGGCTCACTGGCATAGTACCTTGGAATGTACTTAGACAAAAGACTCACTTGGGAAGTTCATGTCAGGATGAAACAAAAACGAATAAAGAATAAAACTAAAGAACTATACTGCCTCATTGAAACTCACCATTGAATACGAACCATAAGCTGCTAGTTTACAAGCAAATTATCACATCGATTTGTAAACACGGTGCTGCTTTATGGGGATGTACAAGAAAAAAAATCAAGCAAGACAAAATATCATTCTTCGTATAGTAGTCCATGCGTATCGATATTCGCGCAATGACGATATACATCGCGATCTTCAGATGCCATCCATAAGAGATGTCATAAAGGATATGGCAACTAAACACGAAGGTAGAATACGAGAGCGCACTAGTGAGGAAGCTGTACAGCTTTTCAATACGGAACAGGACAATCGACTTCTTAAACGTCGGCATCCAGCTGACCTAATTTTATAACTCTTATAATTAACATATAGTTATAATGAAACTATGGTTAAGGACCAAGTCATTGGACTAGTGTGCCGTAATAATTATATTTAGTATGTATGTACTACTTTATATTAACATAGTTACTAAATTAATTGTAAAATTACGATTGTAACAATTAATAATTCCAGGACTATTATTTAAAAAATAATAATAAATATATATATATATATATAAAAATGAATGTACGTATTTTTAGGTATTTTTATGGAAATGAGTTGTTTATCAAAACATTTATTTAGTAATTAATTGTATACTTATTTCACCTAAATATAATGTACGTGGTTTGTAATCGGTACTGTACGCCTATGAATATATACCGATATACGTGCATGTAATGTATTACGTATGTGTTTATGTGTATGTATGTTTATACAGTAATGATTGCACAAACGTAATTTATATATAGTCACGTTGTTGTAATATTGTACGAATTAAGTATAGTATACACATAAATAATATGATTTCGCTTCTTGAATGTATTTGCTCATTATGCCGGTTAACTCCCTATATGTAACACGCCCATAGAAGTTTCACTTCAAAAATTTCTTTTCAGTTCTCAAATGAGAAAACTCTAAACTTGACCCGGCGAAATTAGGCCTTATTTTACTTATCTCGGTAGCCTATAGAAAATACTTCGTTCTTTCGGGTGAAATTTTTAATTTTTCGACAAAAATCGATAATGCTTTGAAAAATCTTATAGGATTATCGAAATAAGCGATAACAATTTTATACAGCGTCGGAATGCAGCGTATATTAACAGATAGACAACTAGAAATAAGTTAAAATCGCTTATAGTTCGATAATGGCTTAAGAGCCGAAAAGCTTTGTGATCGTTTTTTAAAAAAAGGTTTAGCGATTTTAACTTCTTTCACGTCGTTCGAAATAATCAGTGGGTAATTCAGAAATTTTTTAATACCTGAACCTGAAAACGTTACGAGGCTCTATCCGACGTTTATGAAAGTTTTAAACTTAATTAAATAACGTCGACGAATGAACAACGTGTCCAAAAGACAACTTCGTCGGAAAAAGTTTTCAAATCTCTCAATTGGAATTCCAAGTCGAATGAAAACGAAGTCGCGGTTTTAATCTTAAATTTCGATTAAAATTTCCATTAAAATTTCGTTCATTCGCGGTGTTGTAAACATCTGCGTACTGATAGTTAGAAGGGTGAAATTTAATTAGCTCTTAAAAACGAAATATTTTGCACGAAGTATACCTAATACATATGTATATATATATAATATACGCGGAAAATTTACCGCTGTCGAGTAAATAATTCCGACATTCACGTAGGCATAAAATGTGTCAGAATCAGGCTGAGTTTAGAACGGAGTATTAAATGAAAATTTTCTCCAAGTACAAAATTGAACAAATTGAAAAGTTAAAAGCTTCAACAGAAACAGACGTTTGGGCACGAAAATAAGGTAACACGTTAAAAGTAATAAAAGAAAAAGTCAATCTGTACGCGCGTGTAAAATCCTAAATGCAATTTACACGAATTAAACGAACTGGCTGAATCTGTGCTTATGACTACGATTTACAATGGACACAAGTGTCTGTAATTATAAAAGTACGAGAGATGGAAATTATCGAAAACTTTTAGGACGCGAAGAAAATTTAATTTATTTCGGTCGACGTTATATTATTACACAGCGGTGAATTAATCATACATAAATATATATACAAATGTATATCTATTTTTTAAATATATATGTATAAAAGTCGAAAATTCCTACCGGATAATCCGAGCAGAACGCTTGGAAAACAAATTAACTTCATTTAGGGGCAAGATTTCGAATTTCTGTTTAGTATTTTTTTCTGCTGGATTTTATTTAGGTATATATTACGAGATGGAAATGTTTCCCATTAGCAAAATCGCCTTAAAGTAGTATTAGATTGTACTCGAAAACCATATGATTATTCTCAATCTTTTAGTAGGTATTTATTCATTCGGTAGGTTAGCTACCAATGGATTTGGATGGTGTTGTAGTCTCGATAGGTGTCTACGAACTGCCGATCTGTTCAACATCTCGCATGTAGGTCGGTGTGTAATGTCCTGTTGGATAACCGTGAAGCAGCATAGTTATTCTGCCTGCACTGAATTCTACATTAGTGGCCGAAGCACATCCCACAGTTCCGCTGCGTATATAAGGCTCTGATATATATATATTACAAGATACCTCGTATATATTATTATTATTATTATAAAAAAAATAAAGTATTTATAAAGAAAAATTTTTATTTATATTAAAATAAACTATTATATATTTATTAATTAAAAAATAATAATTTAATTTAAAAAAATAAAATAAAAACTAACCTAAACCGGATTTATAATTACTTGCCATCCTTCTTTTGTAACTGTCTTCATCAAGTAACTGATAACTGAACTATTTAACGGAAAAACTAGAACTCTCTTGAAAATAAATAACCAACCCTTTTTATACCATTTTGTTAAACAAAAATTACTGGATTTTCTTCATTATTTACTGGCTGTATTAACTAAATTTATTTGGTCAAACTAATTTACTGTTTTTTTTTCCATTGACTAACTAAAATTAATTTTAACTATTTTATAATAATAGTTTATCTACTACAAATCCGGTTTGGTTATATTATAATAATTTTAATATATTTTACTTTAATTAAATAAATAATTATATATACATATATATTGTTTTATTATATTAATTAAATTAAATATTAGTTTTCCACCTTCAATATAATAAATTTAGATTTATTATAACGTGAACATACGATGATCGTCGTAATATATAATGTAAATGTATTATCGATATAGACTGACGATGAATTTAAAAAGAATTTCGACATTTCTTTTTCGGCGATTAAAAATTAGTATGAAACAGTTCTAGTCGAATCCGAGAAACTCGCTTCCGTATAAAAACGAAGAGATTTTCACCGTCGAGAAGAAACGACCGTTATAGCGGAAATAAGGACTCGGACTGATCGACGAACGTGTAATCGTGTAAGTTCGTTTATAATAAACGCTTTGACCATTTGTCCTTAATCACGGCGTCTATTATAACGGACGTGTAAACATTGCATCAGTTATAGACAAAAATTGTGAATACAACCGGCTTAAAGGATAATTTTCAAAATTATAACTTCGACCATTCTCGCTCCTGACTACACTAATGAAAGACCTCCAGACTTATATAAAATCTTCAGTGCGTAAGTCGTGGAAGGTCCACACTTCCACTTACGAACAAAATTCGATCGGTTCGAGATTTAACATTCCTCCGGACCCTGTGTCCTATTTAACGCATAGGAGAGATGATGCTGTACTCGTCTGCGCCTAGGTCACACGAATATCTCATACAGTTACATCCGAAAAAATTTTCCTCCTCCTCCTCCTTTTTGTCCAACCTGTAACGTCCCTATTACCGTCCACCACATTCTCCTTGAATGTGTGCAACTCAATTACGAACAATCAATCCTCGACAAACCGCTCAGCCTTCTAAATACTCTTTCTTACACGAACGATGTTTGCAAGAACTTCTTAAATTTTCTTAAATCCTCCAATTTATATAATCTAATTTAACAATCCGTCCTTCTCGTTGATTCTTACAATAACTTTACGTTCTCTCCTTTCCCGTAGGCCTACGTGCAATACACGGCACGTAAATATCTACAGATCTACGGATAGAATTATGTTATACGTTCGAACTTGCTTAACACTTTCGCTGCGGATGACGCGAACTTCATCCGTTCCAAGCCAATGGCGCTGATGACGAGATTTCGCGTCATTGGTTAACTTTAAACTGCTCTCGGTTACTCCGTATTAGGCGTACGTGTGCAGTTTTTTGTGAGTGGCTTACATAAGTGTTGTATATTTTAAAATTTATTCCGGTTCGAGTTGTCGATGGATTGTGTGTAGGACTATCAAATTTCGAAAAAATTTCGAAATTGCACTTTAAAACATAATGATCGGAGGCGTATGACTCAAAATGAGTTGAAAGCATATTTATTGAATTCTGAAGATGATATTGACGATCCTGATTACAAAGATTCCGATTTAAATGATTTCGATAGCAGGACTCATTGAGGATGATGTTACTTCTCAGGATCTTGAAATTTCAGATACAAGTGGGTACACATCTTCTGAATAAGTGATTGTTCGAACTATAAGAAAAAAGGAATCGAGTTGGGTGGAAGAGGTTAATTTGTCAGAAATACAAAATTATCGTATATTTTCCTTTACAAAGCAACCGGAACTATCTTGCCAAAAGGCACTGCAAAATTTTTTTGTCTCATATTTATGAATACAGCACTTCTCATTTAACATCTGTACACTGTAACACTTTTTCTTATTTTAATTTTGCAGGAAACACGCCGACTGATTATACTTGCGGATGATAATTTCATATCCTTAATTGTTCATGAAACCGTTATGCTCGAGAACTGTACCTTTCTAACAGGAGAGAATTTTCTCGAATTACGAATTGGCCTGAAACAATATCGAGCATGCGTTTATATTTTTGGGGGGGTTTTACTACAGATGGGATCAATAATATTATCCCGAATTCAGCGATGAATCTATGGTTCTGTAGCGGCTTTTCCGGCAGTATATATAAAATAAACGTCATACGTATGGCATCAAACTCTATATATTGACCGAACCAAATGTAACAATACTAAATTTGCTGTATACACCGGTGTTCTGGATGATTTTGATGGAAAACGAGTCCACATAATAAACCTATTAATTGGACTAATTGATTAATGAAATATATCTTTCTCGATCGCCGCCTAAATTTTACTCGGTACTTATTAATATTAATATTAAAGCGAATATTTCCGCCATCTACCTGAAAATCCTTCCTGAACTCTCATAATAAGATGATTCTTTATAAAACTCTTATGGTAATAACTCACGCCTGCTCAGTATGGTCTTCTGTTTCAAATTCAGATTCCGATGCATATTGAATAAGTCAAAATACGAAAAAATCTCATCTATGCGTTAAATTATTGACCTACCCTATCTTAAGGATTATATATTAAACCTGCTAAATTCTTCACTCGGTGTTCATCTTACACTAATCCACACATTAGGCCTATATTACGATTGCAGGCGACTAAAAACTATGTATAAACAGTATAAACATAGACGTCTAAAACACAAATTTATTATAAACTTTTTATTTTCTTTATTACAATTTATTTAAACGACGCTCGACTACTCTGGTGATTTACGTCCTTAATTCAGCATAAAAGTCTTATATTTATAAGTGAAAAAGTTTATATCATTACACAGTAACGTACTTAATCATATTAGCATGAGTAGGTTCGATATGTTTAAAAAATTTCATAACTTCCGTGATATGTTTTCTTTATCTTGTAATACTTCGTTTATACCGAGTCCGACAATTGACGCCTATCTTCTTTGATTTGCGAATTTTCGGTATTCAGTGATTATCCTATCGTCAGTGCAGAGAGCTGGGGCAGTAATGGCACGCCTGTTTTTTCCATTAATCAGTGGTGTCGTAACTTGATGCTGCTTAAGCTTGACCAGTAGTTTCGTTTGGCACGTTCTAATGACCATTTTATCTGTTTATTGATAGCTTTTAGGTGTTTATCACCTGCAGGTTTGACTTTTTGCCGTGGCGTGCTCAGTGAATTAGACAGTTCCGGTGTTAACGGTACTATGTCGAGCTGGCGAATATAATTCTTGCACCGTAGACCAGATGCTTCATTTTTATCGATGTACGAACTTTCCAAGTTTGAACATAACGTTCTATAGTAATTTGGATGCGCTTTCTTCATGCTGAGTTCGAAGTAATACTCGAGTGCTAGCGTAATTCGTATGTTACTTTCGATGTGTAAGCTTATAATCCGACTTGTGCACAAGGTTCCGATGCACATGCGTCATGTTCGGTTTTATATCGTATCCAATTCTTTGCACGATACTGCCCCGTATATTATAGCACCGTAGTCTACTGTTGATCGAACGTGCGTACCGTACAGCCGAAATTCGTCTGTCTGAGTCTCAGGATTTGTGGTGCAACATCTTTAGCAGTTTAAGTGCACTCGTACATCTTCATCGTATATGTTCTATGTAAGGTCTCCAGCTAAGTTTTTTGTTAAATATTAGCCCAAGAAATTTTGTTTTGCTTCTTATTCTGAATATAGTTATGATTCGGTTTTTAGTAGGATAGGACGAGAATTTGAGTAGTTTCCGGAGAAGCGTACTGCGACCGTTTTTTGGCGAGGAATAACGATTGTTTTTTGCAGCTGCCCAATTTTCGGTTTGTGCGATGTTTTGTTGTAAGGTTGCTTCTAACTCTGCTATATTCCTCTAATGTAAATAACCCAGTTATCAGCATATATAGAATATTTTATAGGTTCGGTGATATGTTCTTTCAAAGTCCGATAATGCAAGTATGAATAGTAATGGGTTTAATACGAGGGACACCTGTTATTTGACTTTTTCTGCAAGACAGTGAATTACCTACTCGAAGTTTAAATTTCCTGTCCCGTTATGAACGGATAAATTTCGGTAGGTTGCCTCGAAAACCATGTGTATGAAGCGCGCTTAATATGGAACTGGTCCATATGTGGTCAAACGTTTTTTCTATATCGAAAAAGACATATATGACGTGTTGGCGTGTAAAAAATCCATCCTGGATTTCCTTTTGTATGCGTAGCTGTCGACAGTAGAAATTCCTTTCCTAAAGACATTTTGTAGATTGTCTATAAATTGTTCGTTTTCTTCGATCCACATTAATCTGCCGCCAACAATTCATTACCTTGCAGAAGATGCATGTCAAAGATATATATAACTCGCTGGGTCATATCGATTCTTGTTATGTTTCATGATTGGTATGATGTTTGCTTCCTTCCATACATCTGGAATCATGTTCGATGTCTGAATTTCGTTAAATAAATCACGTATGTATTTTATTTTAGATTCCTCTAGGTGTTTTAACATATCTGGGTGTATTCGGTCTGGACCAGCTGATGAACTTTTTAAAGATTTTATAATTGTTGCGTATACTTTCTAGTATATAATATCTGCGTTATACGGCTCATCAATATCTGATTCGAAGTTGAGGTCAACTAACCGGATTTCGATGTGCATTTTTTATGTTGTTCGTTTCGTAACAATAGTTTGCCATTATTTCAGCTATTCTGTAACTATCGTATACCAGTTTACCAGCTGCAGTTCTAATTGCATTTATATAATTAACATTATTATTATTATTATTATTATTATTATTATTCGTTATTTTCCTGATCTTATTCCACAGTAATGTCGTCGGAGTATTCGAGTTTATACTGGAGACAAAGTTTTTCAATGCTTCTTCCCCCCCCCCCTTTGTGTTACTGTTCGTCTGACGAGAGATCTAGCTTTTTTGAACAGTACGAGATTTTCACAAATCGGAAATCATTTATATCTATTTAATAATTTATTTTTTCTATCGTGCATTTGCACGATTCTTTGCACTACGGGAGTCGCCGTTTTTTATGATTTTAATGTGAAACCGTATTTGTAGCTACATTTGCGGATGATACGGTAGTGATTCTCATCGATGTCCTAAAATATGCACTCAGCACGTTCAAAAGGCTATTAACAACATAGTTGAATGGTCGGATAAATGGAAAATCATTATCAATGAGCAAAAATGCAATCGTATTCACCAAACCACGTATTGCGCGTGATAAATATAAGGTTACGATTAATTCAAAGTTATTAATTCAAAGCGAGTCTACTAAATATCTCGGTGTTCATTTGGATCAAACATTAACCTGACCGAAACATATAAAAGCCAAGAATATCGAGCTAGAACTAAAGATGAAACAATTGTAATGGCTGTTAGGACCTCGTTCGCGATGTGAATATAAATAATAAGTTAATATTGTATAAAGCTATATCGAAGCCGATATGGTTGTATGCAGCAGAATTATGGGGATGCGCTTCGGCCGCTAACGTGGAATGAATCCAGCGCAGACAGAATAAAATACTACGGTTGATAGTTGCCGCTCCATGGTACGTCTCCAACAGGACATTACACACCGACCTACATGTAAAATACGTCGCTGAAGAGATTAAATCGGCAATCCCTAGATACTTATCAAGAATACAACATCGTCCATATCTATTGGCAGCTAATTTACTTAATGACGAAATACCTAAAAGACTAAAACGGAAAAGAATGATAGATCTAGCTTAAAATGTAATACTACTCTAAGGCGATTGGATTTTGATAATGGGCAAAACCACCATCTCCTGATACTTACCGTAGATAATTATTTAAATTAGTTCTGGATTAGAGGGAAATAGGAAAAAAAAATAGATCGTTAGAACTTTTTCTTCCGAAATCGTCGAGTATACATACATAACATATATATATATATATATATATATATATTTATGTACATTGCTCGTTTAATAAGATACGATTTATATATGTGAGGTTCGTATTTTACCTGCGAAGAGACACATATCCGCGAAATCTTATTATACTTGTCAAGTAGGTGATGGGTATATAATAAACCGAAAATACCTTTTACCGTTTTCAAATTAATTTCGAGTATTTTGCGAGGGCGCGTGTGTGTGACTATATCGAGGGGATTTAAAATAGTAGCATATTCGCCGACATTTTCTATTCAATATGAGAAAATCTTTAGGGTCGATGTAACGTAAGTAAAATTAATAAGTATTGGAAAATTTCTTTTGATATGTTTCTTTTTACACGCAAGTTGCAAAAGGAGATTACAAACACACACACACATATATATATACATATAAGTTATACAGAAGTGTATATATAGATAGATAGTATAATGAAAAATAGATAGATAAAAGGGTATGGAGATAGTTTAGGTAGAGATATAAATGGATGGACAGATATTATAGAAGACGGTATTAGATAATTTCGTTTTCTACGACCATCGCGTGATTTTTGCCACTAAACGATAGAGAGTGATTGCTTTTTGTCGCGTCGATATTCAATTTTGTCAATCCATTCAATTTAGTACTTATAGGAAAATTACTGACGGTTGTAGTGGTAAATATAATTCTAGTATTAGTACGCTACAGGTGTGTGTATATACGTACATCGTGTTTAATCACGTATGAGACAGGTATTACGTTGATGTCGCATCGTTCAAATTGATTTTCCCGGTGTCAGTTTTGTTACCTTTTTCTATTATCCGATGTTATATCTCATTTAGCTTACACTGTGCTCTTATTTTTCGATTTTCAATTTTCCCATCTTTTCCGGCGTAATCGGATTTACTACGTACACGTAGAATACCTGACGGAAGTATTCCGAAATGGGATTTATTATTTATCAGACATACATTCGATCGGTTCAGTGTTGTATTTTCTCACTGCACACGTACACAACGAAATAAATTACCGTTCGATTTAATCCGTGTCGTTGAACTTTTGGAAATGCTAAAAATATCTGAAGAGTCTGGTTGAAATGAGATATTAAAAATATTTTCTTTAAAATGTTAATTAATAATTGAATTTATTCCTATCGCGATTTCTATATATTAAAAAATAATAATAATCATAATAATTGTACCTTCGGATACCGATAAACTTTTACCAGATTTTTTTCTTCGTCCGACTTTCGTCATTTATTTAAATAAAATATTATATTACCTTTAACCGTTTTCCGCTCCCAATGTCCACTATATGGCGCATAAAATTTTTAACACGATTATTTAAAATAAAATGTCTTAATTCTAGTAATATTTATATAAACGCGTTAAAAAACGTCTTAAACTCTAGAGTCATCTAAGGAGCGGCGTTTTATAATAAACACCATGTATAAAATTACTAATTTTTTTTGTAATTTTTTTTTTTTTTAATAATATAAATAACATAATTACAACTGGTCTAGAGGCCATCAAGCAATTTTTATGAAATGCGAAGTAGCGTGAGAGAGGTCAACACCCATTAGTGCTCCCCAAAGAATTCCAGTAGAAATTAAGGATAAATCAAACGTCCTGGTTCGTTTTAATCGGCATATCTGTGTTATCTAATAAATTGATGGCCAGTGTATTTGTATGAGACTCCAAGCGCCTTTTATACTGCTCAACCGCGTGTTTGACTAACATAAGGAATGAGAAGGTCACGATGTAATAATTCGAAACATACCAAGGAAGAGCCAATAAGTAACCTAATGATCTTATTTTGGAACCGCTGTATCTTATTTATATGGCTATTTTTTGCGCAGCTCCATAGCATCAGGCCGTATGTCCACACAGGCTTTAGCATTATTTTATAAATTAAAAGCTTATTTTCAAGAGAAAGACTGGAGTGTCTGCCAAGAAGCCGGTACAGCTGCTTCGATTTTATGTCGAGATGTTTTCTTTTCTGCTCGACATGTTTGCTCCGCGTTAATTTACTGTCAAGATGCATACCCAGGTACTTAACGTAATTCTGTTTGAGAGACTAATTCCCCATTTAATGTAGTGGGTGGACAGGTTAAGTTTCGCAAAGTAAATGTGACCTGCGTGCACTTACTTTCGTTAACACGCCAACGTCTCAACCAGATTTCGATTTTTATTAAAGACCGCTGCAGAGTTTCGCGGACTAGGTTTTGCTCTTTGGCTACAGCTAAAATGGCTGTATCGTCCGCAAAAACGTGGCAGTTATAACATCGTCACTAACTGGAAAATCAGCCGTGAACAATAGATAAAGCACCGGACCTAAGACACTCCCTTGAGGCACGCCAGCGAAAACATTATAGATAAGTATTCGTCTTCGAATTTTACTTGGCATGTACGATCCTCAAGGTACGATTTAAGGAGAAGGAAGAAACTGATTTCAATCATCAAGTGCCACAGGAAGATTTTACTAAATATTTCTCGGTCGAGAATTTTCGATTCTTAAATGTCGATCCTCTTTCATTTCACTCCATTTCTAGCGTTTCAATGTTGACAAAAATTTGTCTATTCCTCATTAATTAATACGTGACAGGCGAGGTTTAGTAAAATATTATTAATTAATTTTTATAACGCTCAGATCTGGTCCTTGTGATGATTTTGGTCTTTTTTGGCCTGTACCATAGGTCGCTTTGGCCATTTATAGGATGATTTTCTTATTTTAAACTATTATAATTGGATTATTATATTTCAATATTATTCTGGGTTATAAACTTATATATGATTTTGACTGGTTCCGCATTGTTTAGATCACTTACTATTGATTCTATACATTTAGAGGAAGTGTGTGTTTGTACTTTAATAATTCCCGTATCATATTATTTCGATTTTGTTTATATTTCTCGCATTTCCATATGATATGGGATATGGGGGATATCAACCTTGTGATGATACTGAGCGTTTATTGTTTGATTATCCTTTGTTTGAGGATTCGCGCAGAGGTCAATCTCTCATTTTCACACAGTCAAATTTCGACAGTCTTTTGTTATTTATGGAGCTTGCGCTAAGAAAGTTCAAACGCGGCCTCTTTACCGCATTTTATTACCCTATTAAGTGGTTATTAATTATCTTTTTTTTTATTATTATTATTAAATATAGGTTTATTTTATTTTATTTATTATTATTATCATTCTGTTTATTAAAATATAAATTCAAAAGTGAAACTTCATCTATTAAATCGTGATCAGTGCCGGAACTTCTACTTTTCAGTGTTTATTTGCCAAGGGGCTATTTCTGTATATAGTGATCGAGCAGTAAATAGAAAAGTTAAAATTAGGCTGGTCGAGGCATTAATATTTCCGGTATTTTTATGAAATTTGAACATTACACCGAACTGAACAGAGACGCGTGGAATCTTTTGAATTGTGGTGCTGGAGACGATACGCGTTCCGTGGACGGCCAAGAGAACTAAAGAATCTATACTAGAAGATGTCGGCGAACCAAGATGATTACTAACGGAAGTACTTATCAGAATGGGACGATTTTTCGGCCACATAGTATTGGAAAAGTTTGTCATAGAAGGGAAATTGGACGGAACAAGATGTCGTGGCCGTGTGCCTTTAAGATTGGATTAACAAAATTCGTGGAGAAGAGCTTCAGTGAATGCATACACGCAGCCTATAATATAGTTAAATGACGCAAAAACTAATCCATAAGGACTGCATTTCTACGTCACGATGTCCCCGCTACGGACATATATATATATATATGTATGTATGTATGTATGACGATTTAATATGTACTTTAGTTTAATATTGCATATTCTTGTTTAATTTTGTATTTTTTCTTGTTCACTACATTGTTATATATATATTTGTTTCTCTCTGTAAGTACTTTTTATTTTTTTTTCATTTCTTTAATTTTTTCTATTTATATCTTTAATACAAACTCATATTAATCGTACTTTTCTTCTTATCATTCACCATTATTTAAACTAAAGTTTTTTTTTCTATTAGTAGGAGAGGGTTTTTTAACGGATTAAAAAAATCCCATACGCTGATTTTGGAACTCGGTAAAACCAACTCGTTTTTATTATATTATTATTATTGTTTTATTTAACTCGTTTAACACCTAATATCGTTCAGTCGAAAACTAGTTCTATGCAAAAATAGTATTCATACGCCAACCTGTCAGATCTATCACTTACTAGGCTGTCTCGGCTGTCACTATATCAAAGTACCAATTATACGTCAATAAACGAATTTGCGAACAATGCGACCCTTCCAGGTTAAATTTTTTTTTTAATTTTTTAAAATAAAAGTACGTTTGTGGTGTGTACGTGTTCTTTCGATGAATTCGATACAAACGATTTTGAAGAACAGACAATCTTTCTCTCTCTCTAGTCTTTAACGTTTATGTGTTATATATATATATATATATATATATATATATATATATATATATATATATATATATGTGTGTGTGTGTGTGTGTGTGTGTGTGTGTAGAAAAAATTTCCCCGTCATCGTATTTTAAGCAAGACCGGATCGTATTTATCTTTATACCTATGATTTTTACTCCACGTTAGTTAATACGCTATATTATACGCGAGTATAACATATTTCGCTTTATAACATCAGGTTATAGACCTAAAAGGATATTTTTATAAGCGATTGTAAAATAGCGTACGAACCGTATTCTTATGTTACGGTTGATGAGCAATTAGAAAGTTAAAAATATTTTACAGTATCTTACAGACACTAACCTAATAAATAATTCATAACCGACTTTAACACACAAATGATCAATCGAGCGTCTATAAGTAAAATCATTTAAAAAAAAAAAAAAACAAAACGAAGCTCTACATTTAAAATTTATTCGCCCCATTTTAAAGAATTATCGACAGAAATAAGATAAATGTTTTTTAATTTTTAATATTTAAATTCGATACACATATTTTGTAGTTTGATGTTTTCCATTTTTGTAAAGAAAATTTTTTCAATACTTTTTTTTCTTGCGTACCTTTTAAATACTTATTTAATTGCTGAAAAATTTCAAAATTCGAGAAAAATAGTTCGAACTATCAAGGAGCTTGGACGCCCCTCTTCTATGGTATTAACCGCAATATATGGATTCGGACGTACGTATATAAAGATTAAAATTTGTAATTTACGAATAAGATAATCTATTAACGTCGAATGCAATAAATGGAAACTGAGAAGGATCGACCGATAATGTTCAATCCGTCGCGTGTGTTCGGTACAATTTTCTTTCCGGTAGAATTTTTCTAATGTTTAAACGTGTGCTTGTGTCGGTTCGAATTTAGTTAACTCTTCGCAGATTATCAATAATTAGAATTGACCATAATCTTCGATCTGGTAGTTTTTTATTTAATTTTTCATTTCGACATTTTCCGAACCTTTTCGAAATTAGACGAAGTTTCTGTTTTTCAAATTCTCTTCGCATTATTTCCCCGTAGTCGACAACGTGAAATTCAACTTTCTTTTCCATTTTATCTTCGTGTCGATTCGTATCGACCGTTTGAAAATATATTTTCCTTTTCCAGGATGGGGTGGGCGCGGGAAATACCTTCCGACGTTTTATTAACCGTTATAAGACAATTTCCGTGATAAATTTCTCTTTGCCTCTACATTTTCGATTTACACATTTTTCATTTCCTTAATGTTTTTATTATTATTATTATTATTATTATTATTATTATTATTATTATTATTATTATTATTATTATTATTATTAACAATAATATTGTTGTTAATTGAATTTCATTTTACAGCTTAAATCCCCTATAGTAATTTTCTATTTATCGAGGCGATAAAATAATTTAATTCGTAATCGTTTTCTCGTTAGATTTTAATTACCCTCATTTCAAGTTTCCAATCATCTACTTTTTATTGGATACTCGATGTAGAAGAATTTATATAATTTTTTTTTTTACCTCGCTCAGAGTAACTCCCTATATACTTCGCTCGCGCATAAAAAGATTTATTTGTACTCTACCACAGACAGGTTAACAATCAGATGTATGGGAAAAAATAATTATCTTTTTACCGATAATATACGCACTGAAATATGTATAGAATGCATATATAAACGTTATATATTAATTAGCACATTTAAAATCCACTTCGTGTAATTTATAGCGAATTTAAAATCCGACGCCTTAATCGCCAACTTTAAGCGAATTTTAACTGTCGATATTTGAATATTAGACATATTTATGATTTTCCGTCGTGTATATTATGACGAAATTTAAAAAAAAAAAAAAATTGTAAAACGTTTAATAATTAAATTGATTTTTTTTTATTGCTATTTGTTTTGTTATTTATATTTCTGTATTAATTTGATCGATTCGGAATAGTGGCGGTCGCCATTTTAATAATTCGCATATAGGTTAGGCCACTCGTGACTCTAGAAGAGAGCACGCGTGTATCACCCGAGCTCATACTCGGTAGCCAAATACTGTTCGGTTGTTTTTATAAAAGAAGTTTATAAATTTTGTTAATTATTAGTATTATTATTTCGCATGTAAACATTTAAATAAATTCGCAAAATTTCGATTTATAACGAAACACACGCAAAAAATTCACTGTCTCAGATTGTTTTATTAATACTGTTCTTCATTTTACTGATTTTTCGTGAATTTTAATCTTAAATTAATATTTTCTCATTTTATATATTTTTTCATTATATACTTTTCTATATTTTTTGAAATATTCACTTGATAATGACTAAACAGCTGAAAAGCTTTTTGTGATTTTTCATAAAGAAAAAACTTTTACTGATTTTAGCTACTTTTTTGTTGTTTATTTCATTCAAAATCACTGCATTCCACATTCTTCAAATTAAGATAATAAGAATGATATAATTATAATATATATATATATATATACATATATGTAAAATTAAAAAATATATAATGAACACATGAACGCGATGATGCACCGCAGATATATTATTGTTATTATTATTATTATTATTTATTTTATATTTATTTACAAGAATTTGTGTATATAAAGGGGCAAAGGACTATTAATAAAAAAAAAGAAAAAATTAATACTTGAAAAAAAAATGTAAATTATATACTTAATCAACATATATCGGTTATAAATTCATAAACATGAAAACAAGTATTTCAAATGTGGGTGTAGGAAGTTCATTACAGAGTGTACTTATATTTAAGGGCAACAGCCAGGATGGCAAAACATAGTCTCAGCCATTACCGTGAAATGTGTCATATAAACTTAATTGCCACATTATATATTAGGTTCACTTTAATTAAATTATATCGCAAAAGTAGTATAGCGTAAGTAGGTATAAATTAAGGCACAAGATTTAAATATTAAGAACGCTGTATAAAAAGGAAAAAAACATTAATTACTATAATTATAATTATTATCGCTATTGTATATTATTACTATTATTATAACATTATTAAATATTAGTGTAACAACTAGTTAATAAGATTTACCATATATACATACACATGTACATACACATATACACATATAAACACACATGTATGTTTATTTTATTAAAAATCAGTACATTCCACATTCTTCAAATTAAAAAAAAAAAAAAAAAAAAAGCTAACAATAAGAATGATATAATTATTATATATATATATATATATATATATATATATATATATATATATATATATATATATTTTAATGGTCCAGTTATAACACTCTTTGACCAGTCTAGTTCTAAGTTCTTAATTTATAATATAATTTGTATACATATGTCTATTAAATACAAATCTTGTTATCTTTAATAAATTTATATAGCATTTTTTCCGCAGGAGAACATGATTCTGCT
Source organism: Coronaproctus castanopsis (assembly GCA_032883995.1). Classification (NCBI taxonomy): domain Eukaryota; kingdom Metazoa; phylum Arthropoda; class Insecta; order Hemiptera; family Monophlebidae; genus Coronaproctus; species Coronaproctus castanopsis. The sequence goes on from CM065054.1 coordinate 58,154,319, forward strand.
AGTATTTCATTAATTGCAAATGGGAATGTTCCATACTGTGCAAGGCACACCGAAAAAAAAGGTTCACGACCTTCTACACAGCTTGGACAGGTCCAAATGAGATGTGTCAACGATCCCTCTTCTTGTCCGCATAATTGACAAAGACTCGAATCAATAATATTCATTCTAGCTAGATGGTCTGTAGTTCGCGTATGACCCGTTCTAATTCTTAACATGGTTTTAATATAGCAGCTTTTCAAGTTATCAATTTGATACCAAAGTAGTTTTGGAATATTCGGCTGTATATTATGGTAATTTTTTCCTTTGGTTATGGATAACAATTTATACTTCTTATTCCACGCATCGTACGCTTTTTCTTTAATTCAAGTAATATATTCCGTCCATTCAATCGGTTTGTCTTCTATATCATATATCCGACCTCTTGTTAATGTGTCTACTACTTCATTTCCGAGTATTCCTGTGTGTGAAGGTATCCACTTGAAGTGTATCTCGTTTTCTTGTTTCTTTAAGTTCACTATTATTTTCCTAATCTGGCAAGATATATGATTCAACTTCTTTTCGTTTCTTACTTTATATATATATATATATATATATATATATATATATATATATATATGTATATATATATATATGTGTGTGTGTGTAAAATTAAAAAATATATAATAAATACATAAACGTGATGATGCACCGCATATATATTATTGTTATTATTATTATTATTATTATTATTTTGCTCAGTTGGGTAAACGATATACGAATAGATAATATTTTTTATTTACTATTTTATTTTATTTTCTACTTTAATATTTGTTTATTTTAATATTTTTTTAACGAGCGATAGTTCTACTGCGTAATAATAATAATATCGGACATTTATGCTGGCTACCGAGATGCGTGCTATCTTACTGTTTGTATCTATAGACGTATATACACAACGAATTTCCCAACAGTCAACAATAGATAGATATATTCGTTGTCCGGGTAAGAAGTGACTCTATGTATAATTTTAGAGCGACCTAGAGTCTTGTAATATTGTTTCTTCGGTTAGTAGATAACGAAGTTCTCCATAGTTGGATAGTGTCTCGGATTTGGAGTAACTTTTTCGTGTTTCGAACATCGCCCCACTATTTCTGTCATGTTTACATCTGCGTTACGTAAAGTTGAAGATCCGTTAGTGGTGTTTGGTATTGATAGGAACAGTGGGCTTTCTAATATCCGCGAGTGAATTTCCTTGAATTCCAACGAGTGGTGGAATCCACGCGAACGCTGATACTGCAACGTTTAGCTAAATGGACGTTGATGAGAAGATATCTTTGAATAATAATTACAGTTAACGAATCGTACATATGAGGGAAAATGTGCGAGAATCAGAATTTATTGTATGTTAAACAGAAAATTTTATATCAAATAATATAGTAAATACGGCCGGAAGAGAGTAACGGAACGTAATTTTTCATTGTCAGATGCTAGTCTACAACCTGTTCCTTGAGGAGTTTTGAAATCATAAGTAAAGAGTGTATTTTGCAGCTATTTTATTCATTCATCATATATTGATATGAAGTAAGAAAAGGACTGGAATGTGACGACTTTTTTTTTTTTTAGCAAACGACTGTAAGATCTATGTTCAGGTGTAAGTTCACTCGTGGAGGTGTTGTAACCATAGTTAGTTGGTATATTAGCCGGTAAAGTAAATTGCATCTAGCATTTGTCGCATGTTTATAAAGTATAGTTGTACGAGATGATAGTTAGGGTGATGTTAAAAAAAAAAAAAAAAAAAAAGATTTGAATTAGATCCGTGCGTTCTATTAAGATCCCTCTAGCTTCGCAGGGAATTTTAATAGATACGGAGAAGTAGGAAAGATGCCCCGAGTGAGTCTAGCGGCATTACGATATATTCTATCGAGTGAGTTGGTAAGGTTATACGATTTTCTGAGAAATAAATCATAGAGCAGTACTTTAGCTTCAATCAACATTCGGTAGATTCATTTCACAATTTTTAGTCATCACAAATAGTTTGTTGCGTTATTATAGGCATTAGTTTAGTAGCCTGGAATTTTTCTATCGAGCCTAATGAATTTTATAATTTTGCCTCAAACAACCGTAATCTTTACTTCGTTGGAAAGAGTAAAATGGATATAGATTAATCTCGCTGGTTGTACGCTGTGTAGAGAAAATATGTGACCCCGAAAGATTGATGGAATTGCATTTCGAAACCACTTTAACCCTTTCAGTCACGCGTGAAATTTTACAAAAACAATAACGTTATACGTGACGTTTATTATACAGCACTGCTACTTAGAGATGACTAGAAGATTTTTAATGTGTTTATATAAATATTCTTCGAATTGGAGACATTTCATCGATGTTGCTAGTATTGAAATTTTATATACCATGTAGCGGACATCGTGACCGAAAGGATTAAAACAAGCTGCTTCTTCCAATTTAAATGCGTACAGACGGTAGGTATTAATGTATATGTTAGTAGTGTTAACTTTGTTTTGTTTTTTTTTCAATAAACACTAACGCTAATCGTAATAACTGATACTTTTATTATATTCGCTGTTTATAAGCTCCCTAAATCAATAAAATATTTTATTAATGATATTTGGATTTTGACGAGTGTGTTAACAGTAAAATAATTATTATGGGCGCGACTTAAACGTCTGAAATAAAATTCGAAACTATTTTAGTAACAACTACTCGGCTGATAACGCGCTTTATACACGGCGCGGGTAACTTAAATATTTCCAGCGTCTCGTTCCCTATATGTTTCTCCCCCCCCTACAATTGCAACTATTGCAATAGCGCTATCGATATTACGATTATTATTATTCACATTCCTATCGATAGTTTATTACGCCTGACCATATTCCTATTTTTGTTACGATAGATGAAATTCTTACAAAAAAATACTAATGAAATATATCGGATCGACTTAATTGCATTTCTGATAATATCAACAACTTGTGCGTTCTTATTAGATATTAAATTAGGAGATCTCTCTACTGGCTAATAGGGTTATATCATTCGAACCTCTCCTTAGCCGATAGCGTATTAATATACAAATAATAAAGCCGATACGGACTTACGATGTGGGGATGTGCGCCAAAAATACTAGCAGAAATACAATACAACGCTTACTTTAAGGCTTATATACAGAGAATGCCGTGATAAGTTTACTAACGAAGCTATTCATCGTTGGGGGTCTGTATTGGAAGACCTGCAATACGCATACGCGCGGGTAATGAGCCGGTCGCTGCGCTTCCAGATGTCACGACAACACGACGATTGAAAAGAACTATCGCGACCTAGTTTGAACGGCTGAATACATCAACGGATGTATACTAGAGAAGACGATGCTTCATAGATAGCCAACATGGCTAGGAATTTGCAAAAGTAGAAAAAAAATAAAAATAAAACTTCAGCCATCTTTACTAAAATTTCGGCTACACAGTTATAATATAGGACTTATTCTTGCCCAAAATATACCCGCAGTCTAGCACACTCCGTCGGTTGAAATACCACCACCGTGCTTAACATTATTTATAAAATTCGAAAATTACGTAAGAAAATTATACACGAAAAAAAAAAAAAAACCCGTTCTAACGTGTCACTACGCCATGTTCGTACGCCGTTAATTAGTAACAAAAATACCAGACCTTAAAATAACGATGCCGATAATAATTTATGAGAAAACCCTGTGTACGCCCTTTTATAAGGACAGTCTAACTTACTTCCTCCAACACTTCTTGACTCGCGTGTAAATCGCTATATTTATGATAACTCTAAAAAAGAGGAAAATTTCCGGTGTTCGTTATTTAATGTTCGCAATCGTACATCTCACTTAGCTACGAGTTATTTCAACGATAAAATAAATAAAAAAAAACCAACACCGTTTTTTAGTATTTCCACAACTATATACGGCGGTCTAAAGAACTGTATTCTTATACGAAGTCTGTTCAGCTTGAAAACTCCGTCGATTGCGATAATATTCCTAAGTTATCCTGAACATACCTTGTAAAGTGCTAATGATCATTGATCACCGTTTAATTGTTATAAATATGTATCCTCTATCGAAAAAAAAAAACCCGTCCTATTATTAGTTTACTTTGTAATCCGAGTAAAATAATTACACACATAAATAATGGTTGAAACACGCGAATTATTTACCAAAGTAACAGTTCTATTTTAGAGAATATCGCTCTACATCAAGGTTGTCAGAATTTCTGACTCTATCACGCGTCAGTTTAAACGTTCATAAATGTTCAGATCTGATATTGTCAAATAACAGTCCTTATACGAAAAATTAAAATGTCATTTCAAAAATTCTGAGAGACCCAACAGAAAAAACCCTAGCTCGACTACGTACAGTACACACGTTACTTTACAACACCTACTCACAATAGGACCCCTCCACCCATCTGCCACGAATGCAATTCGCAATTAAATATAAACCACATACTATTAGAATGTTACAGAAACCAACGTATAAAATACAACCTAAATCATGACACAATAAAAACAATACTCGAAGATAACCCGGACAAAATTAAAAATCTTTTACAGTACCTTACAGACACTAACCTAATAAACAGCTTATACTCTAAGACGCAAATGATCCCGGCAATCGAGCGTCTATAAATAAAATAAAATAAAATTAAAAAAAAAAAAAAAAAAAAATAACACGAAGGTATATAATATATAAATTAATATCCGATATTTACCCCGTACTTAGTTGCTTTAATTCAAAGCTACTTAAGTGACCGATCATTCGATTATTAACGACTTCGTCGCCGCCACAATGAAAACAACTATTGCCGGCGTTTCCCAGTCTTTGGCCGGTTCTTATTCACCTTCTTCTTATATATACACCATTTGCCTAAATCCTTTTTTTTGTCTCGAATTCTCCACGTGGCATTGCATTATACTGTTCCTCATATATAAGCCCATGCGCAGTCGTTTTCAGTCATCGGTAAATCGTCTTATACATTCACGGCCAGTCTCTATTAACACTGCAAAAAGTCGGGCATTTTTTTCTCGTACGAGAACATATCCTGATGGTTTAAGAATAGACTAATTTTTTTTTTTTTTTTTTACAGGATGCGGTTGTAGATGTTAAACTATTTTTAATTACTTTAAAGAATAAAACGCGTTAATTCTATCAGTATCGTTCGAAGAAGTCTTATTTCGATAAATGTAGTACGTAGGAAATGACGAAAAATAATAATGGTAATAATAATAGGGAATTAATAAAATTAATAAATAAGAAACGATGGATCCGATGGATTCGATGAAATAAGGATAATATGATAAAAATCGTATAAAATTTGATATATATATAATACATCGATATATATATAATATAGATTTTGCTCTCGAAATACAGACAGCCGACGATTATTTTGTGTAAAGTTAATTTTTTTTTTTTAATGAAATTTTTAGGAACCTGTGGATTGCCTGAAAATGCCGTGAATACTGAGAAACAGCGACTAGGAAATTTTTAAAGTGGTATGCACGATATTAGAATACGTTTGTTAATAGTCCTTGTCCGCAATGACAGCATTGTAATGGTGTATCCTAATAAGTGCCTACGTGTTGTTTTTTTTTTTTTTTTTTTTTTTTTGGCCCGGCTGTACATACCATTTGGCCACCAAAAGAACAAAAATAGGACACAAATAAATATAACGAATGAATTAACTTAAATTAAAGTAAGAGAGATAATTATAAAATATGAATATAAGAACAAAAATAAATCATAAATAAATATAACCGATGAATTAGATTAAACTCAAAGAAGAGAAATAACTATAAAATATGAATATAGCAGGAGAGGATAATCATAATAAAATGTATCATATAAAAAGAGGAAAGGAAAAATTACTCCCAAAACAAAAACCAACACTTGAATTAGAATATGATTTATAATAATGAATTTAAATAAAACTATCAAAACATGAACATCCAAACATATCAAGGATAGGATACAGTAAGGAGGAAAAACACGATTATCTCTCAACGTGGAGGTAACCTGAAGTTTTTATGGATACCTAGTCATTGTGGCACCTCCATGAACGATAGAGTTGACACTTTGGCGAAAAGTGCTATTAATTCTGGAGCTCGTTTTCCATATATTCCCTCTAGCGACCTTTATGACATGATTAGGAGAACTTTTAAAACTGACTGGATTGAAAGTATACTTAATTCTTCAATCAAAGGTAAAACCTATAGTATGGTTCAAACTGAATTTCCCCAGGTCCCCTGGTTCAAACACCTTCCCCCTGGTATCCCAATCACTACTATCCGCAGATTTATCACTGTCATATGTAGGCTACGTTCTGGTCACTCTAGAGTAGCGTTGAACTTCAATCGCGTAAATCCTTCTTATATCCATTGTATCAATCATAGTAGCGTCAGTTTTAGAGAAGATATCAACCATTTATTCTTCAGCTGTGGGTGGTTTGAACAGAGACGTACAGGTTTGCTTGAGAAGTTATTCTCCCTTGGTGTGCCTACGTGTTAGTATGACCGACTCTAAGCCGAGTTAACACAACCGCGCTCTTTTAAACCTATGCTGTAGGCATAGTTATGAAAAAACGGGGACACACACGATTCGCGTTAATAAGAAATAAACAAAACGATGTTATTATGCCGCAAAGATAGTCGAAGTCCAGTAGCCGGCACATTTTACTAAATCAGTTTTTTTTTGTTTTTTTTTTAAATAATACGCTTCTTCCAGCATGACTACCTATACTGAAACAAGATAATTAACGTATCGCTTTTACCAGGCAAAACTTAACGGATTAGGGGACAGGTTCGATGAAACATAAACAGATTTCGCAGTATTTATTCTAACTCTTGTCCGCTCAGTCACGAAAGGCATTAGCTAAATTAATTCGTCCTATTTTCGCACTGTACGAGTAAATTCGATATAAAAGGTGCCCCCGAAGATCGAGGCACCAGAGCATTAACAAAATTCGAATTAAGTTTTTTCACTGTCGTGCTCGATCGGTAAATATCTGTCGCTTTACGAACAGAATAATAATAACTAGAATGGACTGGGAAGTAGACGTTTAAATTTAAAGAATAGTCCATTGCGCATTAGTCCAAAAAGTGGCTATTATATATTCTTGTATAGTTCGTTCTATCGTAGTTTCGATCTAAAACCAAACCGATAGCCGGGAATAATTATCGAGTTTTTCCTAATTACGGTAAAAGAAAACTTTCGATTTAAAGAAAAATTTCGCTAGCTGATTTTCCCGATTCGAAAATGATAACAATAATAATAGTAATAAATACGTAACGTTCACCGTTGAAGGTAGATAGAACGACCGAAAAACCCGGCAAAATATACGTACGACCAGTCGACAAATCAGCGTAGAAAAATAAAAGTCCATCTAATCTGTACATCTGGACAAAGCTATATTATCCAACACGAGAAATCAACTAATGTAATCTACCAAAAAAAAATTGCACTAATCGAAAAAAGCCGAGACTAGATTTTCAACAAATCAGCGCAACCTGGACGATTCATCTTAGTGCATCGTCGCGCAATAAAGAAGTAACACTGACAAGTGTGTGTGTGTGTGTGTGTGAACCGGCCATTTTCAAGTTAACTCATCGTTACATACTCGATAAGACTAACCCTCTCCCGTGTGTTCATCTTTGTAATATCCAAATATTCCATCTTCTCCTTCATGGCCGAACCGATAACAATCTCCGTTTTAACCTTAATTTTTCTATATCGCGATCGATGAAATACTTTCCACTGCTAATAATCTCCTAATCATTTTCCTCAATCAGACAAATATACTACACCTATTGTATAATAAGTTCATTAGTTAAATTTAACACTTAATGTATTCTCGTTTATGCTTCCACGGTATACACAGTACGGTATATAAATATGTATTACATATATATATATATATATATATATATATATATATATATATATATATATATATCAGCCAAAGAAATTTCGACATCTAGAGAGTAAAATATGGATATTTGTTATTGCGAGGTCCAAAATTGTTGACGTTAGTTACAACAGAAAACGTTATTACGTATTTACGAACTGTATAACAACGTTAAAAAACAAACTTCAAACAGACTCGAATCAAGTAATGATAGTAATAATAATAATAACGTAAGAAATGAAACGAATTTGAAAATTCAACCACGTTGGTCGGACATTCGAAATTCGACCGCTGACAATAATATACTCGTTATGTGCACTAGGTATTAATATGTACATATCATCGTTGTTGTATATATATATATATATCTGTACATTACGAACGAATTTGATATGTTATGCGTGTGCGTCGCATTTCATAGTAACGTTAAAAGGTTTCTCGCCCTCCCGTTGGAATAAAATAGCTCAGTCGCTCGTGCTCGTTAGGGACTTTGCAGTTAAAACACGGTCAAATTCTCATCTAAAATTCTCATCATCTAATTTTACCATCATTTGACCGCATTCGGGATAGTTAATTACGCTTTGAAAGTTACTTCCGTGGTGATATTCAATTTACTAGGCAAAGAGAATAATGATGAGATTAGTAATAATCATAATAAATATAGTAAAAGGTATTAGCTGTAATCAGCGGTTGCAATATAGAATTTATATTTATAGAAACGGGACAAATCGCCTCTCAAATTTCCCGTACGAGAAGTCGTCTTTTATTCGGACGAACTAAATGAAAACCGCTCTTTTCCTTTTGATAACAATTTTCCTCCCTCCATTTACCTTCCTTTATCCGCCGGAAAACCTTCCGGAATTTTCTTCGTCTCATTAGTCGACATTATACAAACGTACGCTAGAATAAAATTTTCTGCGATTTTTTTTTTTTTCGGTACGTAAATTTTCCGTACACATCTCATCGAGCGTCGATAGTTATAATTTTAACGTATTTTAGGTGCTGAAATATCTGCGTAATATATAAACTACTTCGTATAGTGACATTGGAAAGCGACAAGAAAGGAATTAGTATTATTCATAGTCTCGCGAAAACCTGAACGAAAAATTTTATATGAAAATCGCCCGCAGCTCGTCAATTCATCGTATTAACAGACTCGATTAAAACAACCGAAGCATATTCAATATCGACCCAATTACTCCATAAAATCATCCACCGGAATATTCAGTTCATATGCATCCCGAGCTATAAGGGAAATAAAAGGCAAAATTGCTGATAAGTTAGCAAAAAAAAAGTTCAATCTCGCTATTATCAGATACTAATACCGAAATCGCATTAACAACAAACAGATGATCTACTAGTTATAAGAAGAAAATTATGACACTTCCGAATGGAGGTCGGCCTTCATCCACAAAAACCAGCTTAGAAATCTAAAAGGAAACATCGAAGAATGAACGTCATCCGATCGAAAATATCGAAAAGAAGAAGTAGCTTTAACTAAGCCTTGGTCACACCACACGTAACCAACTGGTACCTAATTCAACAGCCCCCTTCCTGACCTTTCTTTAAAACTCCTCAACTCACTCTTCAGCATAACCTAACAAGTTGCAACCATTTGTGTAATAATAGCCCTCATTTAAACGATATATTCCTATTTCTCAAACAATGTAATCAATATAATACCATCTAAATAACTTTATACCTTCGGCTTGATAACCTCATAGTTGTGTTAGCTTAAAGATCGGCAAAAAAACTGCCGATACATTGCTCCTATATGGATCGACGGACTATAAGTGAAAGCATGAACAAGCGGATATCATCGTTTGAAATATGGCGCTAACGAAGTGAAAATACCTTAGATTAAAATGATCAGAAATGAAAACGTTCTAAAATGAATGGGTACACTGACAGATGCTTTTTTTTTTTCAAAATATTATATTTATTAAAAATTGCAGGAAAATATGTTATGGAAACTTTAAGGTGACAATTATGTTTATTGCCGCCGTAAGCTCCATTTACAATCGTTTAATTACATTTTTTCTTTTTTTTTAATAATAATAATAATTTTCTAAAAATAATATACGTAAAAAACGATCTTATTAATATACACTATCTACTTCTTATTTCTCGAATAGCTGAATTATTAAAATCATTATATTTATTTTTTTACCAATTAAAATCTAGAACTGTTTGCAATTCCTTCTCAATGTTGCATGCTCTACAGTTTTCTGCTATTTCGAAACGTTTTAAATATTTTCCAAAACTGCCACGACCGGTAATTAATTGAACATTATATAAAAGTTAGGAATAAAATGGTTATTATTAAATCTGTCGTTTATATTTGGGAAATATTGATAAGTTGATCGATTATAATGCTTTGATATTTCTCGATATAATGTCGCTTTAGTATAAACTGTTTCGTGTTAACTACTTGTGGTTTTTTTCTTTTGTTTTTTTATTATATATATATATATATATGAATTTTCTATTATAAATATTTTACTCGAAAAAATTCACGATTCATAAATTTTCTCCATGTATATATTTATACGTTTAAGAATATCTAAATCTATGTTAAATACCTGCTATTACTATCGATTGCCAACAACTAGTGATTTTATACGCTTTAATCATTTTAATTGCGATTATTCTTCGAAAAGATCTTAATAATGATATAAATCTTTTAATTTTTAACATTTCGTAATAAATGCTACTGTTGTAAGTTAAGCTCTGAATTATTATCGATTTATACGATATTAATCCTTTTTTATTAACTTGTTGTTATTCTTATATATAGTCTATTTAAATACGGGCAAAAACTTACTAATTTTATTCTTTACGTTAAACGCTCGTAAAATTTTAAGTTTTCTTTTTTTGAATTGTTACACACACACACACACACACACACACACACACACACACACACACCAATATTTAAAGCTTGTCATAAACTGGATATTGTAATTTATTAAATTTAATTTATTGTTATTTAATTTTTTATTGAATAACGCATAATTAGATTTTGATATATTAATATTTTTTTTGAACTATAACCATTTAAGAATTTTTCAACTTCATTGTTACTGCATATCGGATTCTGTTAATGGCAATAGTGAAAAAAAACGAAAAAGATAATTTTTTTTTATTTTTTTTTTACATTTTACGACAGGTGAAAAGTATACAAGCTACTACGATAGCAACCGGTATGATTAGGAAAAAGAAAATGTATATCGTGGTTCGATAACATAAAAAAAAATGGACCGAAATCAATAAGATGGAATCGTGTCAAAATAGCAAGAAATAAAACCGGCTAGATTGTCCATTCGACGAATTGGGTTGAACCATTAGAAGAAGGTATTATGGATTTAAGTTTTGAAAAATTGTCACATCCATGCAGTGTAAGATATTTCATTGACGGGTAAATTAAATGTTTTCGTTTTCTTAAATAACAAAAAGAAATAAATAATTTCGTGTTTTTTTATTATTATTATTATTATTATTATTTGTTTTAAAAGGGGTGCCTTTACAGCTTACCCAACGTGATACTGTGGGGACTATCTACAAATCAAGCATGCTGACTTCTGTAAAAACGTCGCTATATGGGGGAACAATTGTAGATTATCCAGATGTAAAAGAGACGCTACATTATACGAAGGTGTAATACTCGAAGAACGTGACAAGGTAAAGCTCCGAACGCAACGGTGCTACAGCAGAACATTCAAAAAAAGACCTGTTCAGAATAAAGGGGACAGAAGGGACTTTCTCTAAGCTGCATACGAAAAAGACGGTCAGGCAACAAATGATGCCCAAATCGCAATCTGCTGATGAGTACAATCCCCTTACGACTAATCTTTTTAAAATGATAGAAACACGGGAGTTTGGGGAGAGACAGCTGGAGGTGATAGTAATAAGTCAGAGGTGATTGACTAATGCTCTTAGTGTACATTAGCTCCCATTGATCCCTATGTTCTAGCCGAATAAAGTGAATGATATCTTTGCGAGTTATTAAGGAGAGCTCTACATAGACGACGCGTCTTTAGCCAATGAGTCAACAAATTCGTTTTGTCTGGAATACCTCTATGACCCGGCACCCACAGGAAGGACACAGATATTCCCACACGTTACAAATTATTAAGTTTTAGCAAAACTAAACCAATTAATGTACCTGACACGCTTAATGTATCTGACACGCTTAATGTATCTGACACGCTACGTTTATTGTCTACAGCCGTCACCACGCTTTTTGATAATAATAAGGTATTTTCCGCGAAGATTTAAGTCCGATAGAATTGACAAGGTTTGTAGTACTGCTACACATTCTGCAGTAAATACTGAACATTCTTGGTATAATTTGTACATGTTACTAATATTGAGAGCTGGAATGAACACTGCTGCTCTCGTTCCTCCGGTTGACTTGGATCCATCCGTGTAAACAAGGATGGGTAGTGGAAACATTTCTGAGACAATACTATCGAAAGTGGCACGGATTAGTGTGCAGTTTTCAGGGAAAAGGGATGAATTTTGTTTGTTGAAGAAGTAAAAATATGGTACCATAAATTGAAAAGGAGCTTGCATGCACGTAAGACGTGCACGAAACTCCTCCAACCTTGTTATAACGGAACAGAACAGGGGCATTTTTCTATTTGAAAAACGCCAGTTAGAATGGATATGACTGAACATGTTAAACAAAGGGAAGCGATCATTATTCATCCTACGTATCAACAGTTTCAGGACTAAATAACTCCGTCTAAGTTGTAAGGGTGGAACATTGCACTATGCCATTAGTGCTGATATCGGAGTGCTTTTAACACCACCAATACACAGCCTAATGCATTCATTTAACAATACTGTTGACGCGGTTCGATAGAACATGGAAACATATTCCAGTTTAGATCGGATTAGTGATTTGAAGAGTAGTAATAGAATAAAAGGGTCACCATCCCATCGTGTATTATGCAAAATACGTAAAATGTTAATAGCGCGATTGATAGTTGTTAATAGTTTATCAATATGAGGGCGCCATGTTAATCGAGAATCCGGAATAATTTCTAAATAGCGAAATGATGAGCAGAAAGGAATAGCGCCCTTTTCCGTTATTTTTCCATTTTTCTTAGGGATGGGAACAACAACAAATACCATCCAAGAATTGGAGATCAATTTGGACTGTCAAACTTTATTAAGAATGTCCACAAAGATTATGAAAAAGTTATCCGGTAGTTTCTGTAGTACTTCGAAAGACACGCCATCATGACCAGGTGCAGTCGATTTTTTGTTTAGACATAAGCAACTTCATTCTTAGTAAAGGGAGAATCTAAAAAAAAAGTGGTTAGAAGGCCTACTGAGAGGTTGCATGACCTCTTCCAGTTCAGGTACATGAGAAGGGGCCATTGTTTCGATGAAGGAATACATATTATCATCACTTAATTGATTAACCCGGACATAGATGGAACATCTGAAGGCTTTTGATAACCCCACAACTTTGAAATTGGGGTTTGTCGATTAAACTGTGTACAAAACTGTTGCCATGCTTTCCTTTTTACCAGTTTAAATTCACGCTTGGCTAACGTGTTAGCTTTCCTCCAATGTAGGTAATTTTCAGTAGTGCTATTACTTCTACATTGTAGAAAGGCTTTTCTTCTATCCCATGCAACACGTTGACAGGAATCTGACCACCAAAGGTTTGAGTTGCATTTATATATCTTATTAGATATATTATGATGTAGTGGTGGTGTTGAGATAGAGAGAGCATCGCTGATAGCGTTATAGAGCATTTAAAACTGGATTCTGGGGTCAATTTCACTGCATATGGTGAAATCAGTCATCTGAAGATGATCTGAGAACTGATTCCAGTTAGTACGTTTATAATTCTACTTAGGTGTTGAGGAGGGTCCTAGAACCTTCTATATTTATTTGGGCGAGTATGGGGCAATGGTGCAGTGTCTGATATGTTCTTCCAATAAGCTAGGAAACCTAATGAAAGCGAGCAAAACGTTAAATCTAATGAGTTAGCGGCAGTGTTCCAGGCCTGCCAAAATGAGTAAGGCTGCCGTCATTTAATATACAACAGTCTGCTTCTAGGAAAGCATCATACACTATTTGCCTTAAGTAATTCTTTGTATGACCACCCCAAGCAACATTGCAGGCATTCTAGTCGCCACCAATGATATATGGGTTTCCTAGTGAAGTAAAAATATTTAGGAATGGAGACGTATTGGGTCGGAAAGAAGGTTTAACATATATGCTATAAACAAATATAGAAAATGACAAACTTATGGAAATCTTAGCGCCTACCAACTGTATGGAGTTAGAGATATCTTCCGGTAAGTTAGAGGAAACAAGAACAGAAGGGATATTATCACGCACTAAAATTGACGCTCCGCCATATCCATCCGCCCTGTCGTCTCGATAAACAGTAAAATTATTACAAGAATATTGTTCGTTGGGATCAAGCCATGTCACTGAGAGCAGCACTATATCAGCTTCATAATCATCGATTATAATTTTTCAAGGCTGCCACAGTTATATTTCAGTCTGTGGCAGTTCCGTTGCAAAATATAAAAAGGTTTCATGATTATGTTCTTCGTATGCTCGACACAATTCCTCTTTATTAGAGGTAAAGTCTTTTCGCATTGCATGCTCGACAATCCCTCCTTAAGAGGTGATGTCTTTTCACACATGTGAACGTGAAGAAGGCTGCTTGGTTGCAGATGGCATTGATGTAATTGTTATTATTATATACAAACATACACATATGCACATCTGCGCGTACACACACACACACACGAAAGAAGAAAAAAATCATGAGCGACAAAACAGCTGAATAATGGCTTCGAGCTTATGCTCTAAATGCGGAATTTGTAACTGTTGGAGCGTAGATAGTAGTGCGGGCACAATTGAATCAGAAGAGAGAGGAAAAGGTATAATGGAAGGAAGCTTTTCCAAAGAAGGATGAGGACTATTTTGATTTTCAATGAGTTGTTGCCCCATAGGATTTGGAGATATGAGTTTGTCGTTGTTGGAATTAATTAAGGAGGGTGAGGAATTAAATATTCGCCTCCTGCGAGTACACTGGTCTTGTTCTTACATTAAGAGCTAGGTTTGAAAAATATCCCCACACATTGCATTTATTACTTGTATTTTTATTACCGCTACTAGTACTATTACCATTATTACTATTATTTCGGTTATAATTACCCTGAGTCATTGTTGCTTCTTCTTCGTTTAAATGAACTAGATCTGGATCGTAATTCAGGAAAATTTTGATTATTTGTAATTTCAGCAAAGGAAAAAGCAGGGGTGACCTCCGCCAGTTTATTAAGTAATTTTGCCTCAGAAAATGATACATTTTCTATTGCCATAATTTTTTGAATTTTAATCTGTTCTTGATAAAATGGGCAGATACGATCAAAGGCTGAATGATTACCATTACACCTCGTGCAGAATAAAGAAGAGGGAGGGCTTTCACGACTTGTTTGCACTTTGAAGACTTGTGGTTTGAGAGACAACAGGCGCAATTAGGTTTACTACGGCAAAGCTTTATGTCCAAATCTGAGACAATTATTACACATTTTAGGTCTCCCGATACTAGGCTCGACTCTGCAAGAATAGTAATCAAAGAACCGAACTGACTCAGGCGGTATATTTCCACGGAATTTTATTTCAATTAATGGGATCGGGGAGAAAGAACCATCATGGTTCCTTTTATTTAGTCTACGAATAAATTCAATTTTAGAGCTTGCAGTGCAAGAAGCAGTAAGTTCCTCGATTGAAAGATTGGTTGGGACGTCTCTCTCACAATGCCAAAACGGAAAAGCAACGTTTGCGGGATAAAATAACGAATATTGAGTTCCTTATGAATATTCTCTGATAGTAAAAACATATTCGCCTCGATAATCGTGTTAAAAACTAATCTTGATTGATTGATTGATTGATTATTGCTAGTGTTATCGTTAACACTATTATTATTATTATTACGTGCATTAGTACCGGTAGGATGAGAGGCGTTTATTTGAGGGGCAGGGGAGAGTGTATCGCCCCTGCCCGCCGACGACTGAGACAGTTTATCGCGTATTCTCTATAATCGATAGGATAACGAGTTAAGAGTAACAATTCTTGCTTTCTTCTCGACCTAGAAAATTACCGAAATATACAATCGACGAATAAACAATATCGAACACAGAAAGTTAAACAACTTCACTACTACGAATGAAAATATTATCGCCATTCATTAGACAGAGGTAATATAGATTTAACCCTTTAGGGCTGAATATATTAATTTTTAATATATATATTTTTTTTTTAAAAAATTACATTATTATATTTATTAATGCGCTTAATTTTTGAATATTATAAAAATTCTGTTACAATGAAAAATTAATCCATTTTTTACCACCACTCATCTCACAGACGTAAATATGAAAAAAAAAATCAGCAATTAGTTTTTAGGGACGAATATATTAATGTTTATTATTTACTTCGATAATCCATTACATTATTATATTTATTAATGCAGTTAATTTTTGAATATCAAAAATTTTTATTGTAATTAAAAAGTTCTCACTATTTACGAAAGATATTCCAGAAAATACATTTATAGCAACTTCCTAGTGCGTCCACTCGTCATGTTCAGGTTATCAGACCGCTGAATGATTCAGCACTTGGAAAATAACATAAACATACATTATTTACTAAAAGAAAAATAGAACGCAAAAAATATCGAGTTTCAATAAGTGAAATAACATACCGCAAGACTCTTCTCTATTATACAACTAGGAATCCATCCTGTTCGGTCTCTAACAAGATCGTCGCATATAACGGCAAAAAGGACTGAATTAAATATCAAGACAGCTAAATGAAATTTGCTATTTGAACCCGGATCGTAACTAGATATCAAGAATAATCTTTTATTATACAATTACTTAAACCAATCTGGCTATACGACTGCGAGATATTATGGGGATGTTCCTCAAAAAGCAACATTGAAAAATTCCAACGACATCAGAATAAGATACTACGGAGCACAGTATATGCCTCTAATTACACATTGCATAAAGATTTTAAGATACGATATGTGTCCATCAAGCTGCTCGCAGTTACCGGGAGAGATTGAAAAATCCGCTGGCAACATTTTCGCAAGCTCAGTCGGCGATCAAAAGGCTGAAGAGAAACCGTATTACCGACTTCAGAAAATGCTTTTGGGCTGCCATCATTCTTAACTCGGCAGTTCTGTCGCTGGGCCGAATCCTTCTAAATTTTTTTTTTTGTTTCACATTCATTAACGGGTTAGACATTTCTAGATTAGAAGGAGACGATAGGAAAAAAAATTCACTGTGAAACCGTCGGACGTTACAGAGACGTAAATGTGAAGAACTATATTTTACTGTACTGCCCCTACACTCCTCCCTATACCGATCTAATTCCGCGTACTCTATCTGCTTTCCAGTTCTTCAACTATTCCCTCAGTTATACAGTTCATTTCCTCATCCAACCGCAGTTACTACATCTAACTGTTAAAAAAAAAAGAATTAGTTTAGTCTCGATATATGTACATTATACATTTCGCACATACTCGAAGATGTGACGGCGTCATCGTATGAAGAACTGAAACGGATGGCACAGAATCGACAGAGATGGAAATCAATGACAAACCAATCTCAGGATTGAGCACAATATGACGATGATATGTACATTGAAATTTTTCTCTGTGTATTATCCCTTTATCGTATAAGAAAACCGTTATATATACATATATATATATATATATATATATATATATATATATATATATATATATATATCGGTAATATTTCAAAAATAAATAAAACGTACATTATGCAGTAACCGCGTAATATAAAACTCAATTATTGGTATCTTGGTTTTTTTTACATAATGAAATACGAATATTTTTATTAAAACTGAATTATAGGTGTCTTCGTGTTATTAAGTAATAACGTACGAATCTATTACTTACCGATAGATATCATAAAATACTTTTAAAAGTATTTTATGAAAAAATTACCGAGAAAAGTAACTTACAAAAAATGAAAAAACGCGCGAAAATCAGAAAAATCCCAATATTTCTCATTGTATGTTTCAACATAAACGACTATCGATAAATAACGCTACTACAGCAATTATAAATAAGATGATTTCAATTTGTAACCACTGCGACCTGTGTAAACGACATTTTAAACGGTGGGATTTCACGGCGAAACCACTGCTGACGAAACGGTTAAACGAACGAAACGAAACCAGCCGGATAGCGCTTGATTGTAGTAATTACTTTAGCCACGACGGTATAGCCTGGCACCGCGTATGTTCTGTAACGATATTTATAGCAGCGAAGCGGAAACTGTTTTTCGCCTTAGCGGGTTAAGTTAAAGAGCGATGTGAAAAGGACGTCGTGTGAATGAACTAAATGTAACAACTTCGATTATTTTCTCGGAAATTGAAATCGATGTTTATAACTAGAGTGCGTATTTCTCGGCATTTGCCGAAGTATTTTGCTGCACGCTACAGAACGTCTGACCACAGACAAATTCGAATTAGAGTTCACTGAATCTGCAAACCAAATTTTAACTAAAGGTCGAAACTGAAATAAACGACGAAGAAATGATGCCAAAAATGATGATTTGTATACTTTAACCTTTTTCGCATATTAAAAAAAAAAAAAAAAACAATGATTAAATTAAATTTTTTTTATTTACTTTTTAAAATTTTTAATCGCGTACAAGTAGAAATGTTTTTGTACTTCTACGGTGACTGATTTGACATTCTTCATACGTTCGTCTTAGAAGTCGCAATTTTGGAAAAGCGAAGATTGTGTCTTTGAAGAAATAGAAATTGCGGAAGGTGCATTTAAGGACATCGATCGAATTCCCGGCAAGAGGGCGGTTAAATTCTTCGAGATAAGAAAAAACAACTAAGAATACCGGATATATTGACTTATAAAAAAAAAATAAGTAATTTTTTTTTAGTCGAAGAGAAAAAAGGAAATAAGGACAGTTAGTCCTACTGACATTAGCGCATACAAATTACGTCGGCAGATGTGGAAAGAAGCTTTTTCTCTCGTCTAAAAAATATTCCAAAACGTCGTCACCAGTTTGGCGAATTTTAAATTTTGAAAAAAAAGCAATTATTGTGTCGGATATTCACGGTATAGAGGCAGGCGTACCGCAAGGCAGTGTACTGGGTCCCTTACTATACACTCTATATACTGCGGACACACCAAAAGACAGTATGGTAGATATAGCCATGTTTGCAGATGATACTATGATACTCTCATCTGATAAAGATCCAAGTGTAGCTATTAACAAATTGCAAAGCTATATAAATAAATTCAGTGACTGGACCAAACAATGGCTGATAGAAATAAATCCAGAAAAATCAGCACATATTACATTCAGCAATCGGCTTCAACATAGTCACAGAGTATCTCTCGATAAACAAGTAATACCAAAGCTCGATGAAGTTAAATATTTGGGAGTTTATTTAGACAGCCGGCTATCGTGGAAAACTCATATAGATAAAAAAAAAAGGGAGATAGAATTAAAATTTAGAAAAATGCACTGGCTGCTAGGACCCAGATCAGAAGTTACTTTAAGTAATCGCGTACTTTTGTACAAAACCATGCTGAAACCCATATGGATGTATAGTGCGCAATTATGGGGTTGTGCAAAAAAGACAAATACGAATAAAATCCATCGTTTGCAAAATAAAATCTTACGCCTAATATACCGAGCTCCATGGTATATGACGAATTATATAATCCACTTAGATCTAGGCGTACATCCAGTACAAGAAGAAATACGTAAAATTGCTAATAGACACCTTCAACGGCTACGTCATCATCCAAACGAGCTGGCGGCTCAACTACTACACACGCAGCAAGATCTCAGAAGACTAAAAAGGACGAAGATTACGGATTTAGCCCATTGACAAATAGGAGGACTCACCAAGGGGTGTGTCCTTCATACAGGTGATTGAATCTTAGATACAATTTGTTAGATAGCTATTACTGGCTAGTTACAAATTTGGAAATGGTGAAAAAAAAAAAAAAAAAAAAAAATTTCTTATAACTCCGTAATAATTATGTAAAAGTGTAATATTTGTACGTGTATACTTAATAAATCCGTAATTTCGTATAATACTGTATAGTGTTTTACTATACTTATTGACTCATAATTTATGATATAAATAATTTTTTTTTTTTTTAGGTAATATCAACATTTTTTTTTTTACGAATGCCGAAAATGACTTTTTAAACGTCGAAAAATCCGCACTCTAGTTATAACTAACAACAAAAATAGCATTCTGTTTTAAATTTTTGCCGGCGATTATCGCGCGGTCGAATTTACGGCGGTAAAGTTCGTCGGAAAACCCATTGATCGGTACATAAATGAGTATCATAGCGCATTTGCCTAAAATGGAACTAGAACTATCGCCGAAAAGCGTCGGTCGATTGCTGTATAAATCTACGATATTGAAAAGTTTATTTCCGAGTTCCGTTTCGAACAATGAAAGAAATACTTTTAAAAATTGAACGAAACGCCGGTCGAACGTACCAAAGAATAAAAGTACGAATCGATTTTGAATCAGATTAATTATTAATGTCAAGTGGTGAAGTTTTTCTGCGTTTGGCGATCATAATATTGTCGGACAGGTCACTGCGATGCTCCTCATTTTTGGATCTGAAAAACCAGTCGCACTTCTAATTTAAAATACCTTGGATGATAACTTAAATAATATGATTAACTGTAAAATATAATAAACTATTTGATAGACTTAGACTAGCTAGGATACAACCCGATGTCCGGTGGTATATTGGGAGTGGCTGATACGGTATGATTAGCGCAATCTTTGTACAGCCAATATATATATATATATATATTATATATATATCAATCGCAGAATATCGAATAAATAAGAACTAGAGCAAACTCTTACTAAGGATTTTCGCATAATATCTCAAAAAAAAGGAAATTGAACTTTCTTTCACCATTCGAATATATTAAGTAGTGTAGAAAGCATCCGAAACTACAAATGCGTATTTCAATTGTGATCTTAAAAACGTGACGAAACACGAAATACGCGTGAATTCCTTACGATGAAACCTATCATTCTGTAAGCATTTTTGTGATAACATTACCAATATGAGTTGCAAATTTAAGCTCGTTGTCGATATAAACCCCGAAATTCCAAAAACACAAGTTTACACAAACTGGAACATTACCATTTGAGTAATCGAAGAAATGTTTATTTCTTTTGCTTCGAAAAAAAAATGTGAACACACATTTCTTATAATTAAAAGGTAAGTAATTATCATCGCCGATCTAAATCATCTAGCAACAATTTGCAGTCAGCAACTGTTTTAATCGATTTAAAACATTTTAAAATCATCAGCGAACGATTTTGAACATAAATTAGTTCTCGTATCATTTATGAAAATATTAAATAATAATGATTAGACCAGTGCGATACTCCGGAAATAGTATTATGTTACTTAGACACTGTGGTATTCGTTAAATAATGCATAGCGCACGCGCAAACTTAAATAGGACCGTAATAACTGCGCGTAATTATCGGGAATTTCATAATTTGTAATTTACGGAGCCGATTTCGTCAAAATCCTTACTAAAATCTGTGTAAATATAATCAATTTGAAGACGCTCCTCCAAACAAACTGTAGCTGGGGTTTTGTATACGTATGTAATAAAATTAGTTGTACATCGTTGATATCTAGAATGACGTATATAATTACGTACATTTTCAGTTAAGCATCTATAAATAGATGTGGAAATATTTAAAGGAACGTTTACAACGTAGCATAGCCCGAGTAGGTATATCTTGATATAAGTTTCTCCGACTATCGTAATTAATTCGGTTTATATTATACGTATTGAAATGCACGCTATCTGTCTTCAGTTCGAAACAATAAACTGCTGCGTTGATGATTGTGTTAATTTCATAGAAATCTACCGAATGGAAGTCACAGTCTTCATTAACGTATGATTAATTAATTAATTAATTACGTTAGTCCGTATCAGTCGTCTGAATCGAATCCCATCTACGGTTAATGTGCAAGCTAGATGATTACCGTGACACTTTAACCGATCCGCATATCGCAGCTTGTTTGCTTCAAATTCTTTTTTAACTGATGACACTACTTGGCCATCTTTGTGTATCTGGTCGTTACGTTTATATACTAGGGCGCTCTAACTATCTCGATCGTAAAATTTTCGACGGAACTCTTTGAATTATCATTAGATTCGGTCGCGATTCGTCAAAGTGAGATTTCATAACACCGTACCGGTTTTAAGACTGTTTTACATAATAGTTACCTTATTGTCTGATAATAATACTGACTTTCTACCAATTAGCTGACGCATTTTTCGGAATACGATGTATTAACTGGTTGAAATTTACGCAAATATCAATTTACTGCAATTTCATATCATCAGCTTATTAGTATCAAAGCGATTTCGTTAGAAATTGAAAATATCTACACAGCGGTGTTTCTCGATGTTCAACAGGCATTTAATAAGGTCTGGCACAATTGTATAAGTTTTTTTTCTTTTTTAAACGTATATTTTTGATAAATTTTATAATAATATATACACTCATAACCTCATTTATACACACAACAACACGACAACACTCGTACGACATAATACAATTATTTTAATACTACTTATCCTGTCATTCGCTTGTCGACGGGTAATTACATTTCTTATGATTTAATATTATACATTTACGCTTAATATAAATTTTTATTTTGATTACATTTATTATATTGATTTCTTTAATTCCCGTTTATTTATATAATTATAACTCATTTACACTCTCACATACTCTCTAACTTAACTCCCAAAGTGAGCTTAAGTACTGATCAGTACCATGCTCACACACACACACGCACACGCACACACACATAGAATACATGTCTGTTAGAGTAGTTTTAATTCATATTACTTTTCAATTTGCAAACAATATATTTCCACTCTAATCATCCACATATAGACTCCCATTTAGACCAAAATTTTAATTTTCCAATCGGTAGTAGAACCCTGACATCCGCATTGTATCATATACTATATTTGTATTTCATAATCCTCGTCATTTCATTATTCTTATAGTATTTTATCCACATTTTCCTTATTTTGTAACCATTTTTTTGAATTCACGTTTTAGTTTCCTCTCCACCATTTCGTTCGATATTTCTTCTGGTATCTCGTTCATCATACGCGGCAATATGTACACATCTGTCTGATTTCCATGCTTCGATTTCGGTATTTAAGTATGATATTTTTGTATCTTCCTTAGATCATATGTTATTTCTTTAATTACTACTTCCCAGAGACCTTTATCTTTTGTTAAAGTCCGATATTAGTGAAAGATATTTCCATGTACGTTATGATTACGCGTTCTTCGAGTTGTATCCCGTCTATACGGGTGTGCCTAAAGGCTCAGTGCTTCGAGTCACGTTGTATTTAATTTACATTGCCGATTTTCCTACTACTAATAATGCTCAGATAATAATATTTGCCGATGACACGGTACTCCTTTCTTCCGATATCGATCCTAATACAGCCGAGTAGTAATCTTTAGACAGCACTCGCCAGAGATGAAATGGAAAAAGAGTCAATTAGAACAAATCTGTAAGCATACAGTTTACTAACGGAAAAGCTGTATCTCCCCCGGTTAAAATCAATAACGCCGAAATACCAATTAGAACAAGCGTGAAATATCTCAGCTTACACTTGGATAGCCGACTAACATATCGAAATCGTATTCAAATAAAGAGAAAAAAACTAAGTACACGTATCAAAAAAAAAAACTATTCCGGTTAATGGATGGAAATAGCGTGCTGTGTATTGACAACAAATGGCTTTTCTATACTGCAACCTTAAGGCTTCTGGATATGCGGATGTGGGACTGTGCAAAGTAGACAAATGTAAGAACTATACAGACCGCCAAAAATAAAATGTTTAGGCTGATAACAAATGCGCCATGGTATGTAGCAAACCAGATCATTCAAAATGATCGAAATATTCCGTACGTGAAGTCATTAAGCAATATGCACAGAGCCGTGCTGTGAGGAAATCATCCAAATACACTTCCGTCACGGCTGTTGGACAAGGCCGACGATATAAGACGTTTAAGAACGAGACCTAATCTAAAGTCGTGGTTAGCGGGTGTGCATCAGTGGGTACTACACACTTCCTATTGAGCTCTTCTACAAAATACTGTCAACTGATCTTGTTGGTCAGCTTGCAGTAAATATTATATTTAAATATATATATATCAAAATTAAATGAACAAGGCTTCTATGGTATCGACGTATGTATTATATATATATATATATATCTTCTTCTTTTCCTCCTCAACCTTTAGGTTGGTGGGAAGTTACATCAAATGAATCCTGTTGCCGGTCATATTCTTTATTTCTCGATATCTTCTCCCTTTTCTAACTTCATACTTTTTCCGGGGTCTTCCTCTTCCTGGTCTTTCTTCCATCATTCCTTCAATTATATTTGTGATCCATCTTAAATGTCTTAGTCCAAACATTTTATTTTTTCTAGTATCTCTATTTCCGTAATAATATTTCTATTTTCTTTCGCTATTTTTAGCACTTGTTCGTTTGTGATTTTCTCCGTCCATTTTATTCTTAACATTCTTCTCCAACACCATCTCTCGAACGCTTCCATTTAATATACGCTTTAGACATGGTCCAAGTTTCTGCTCCATATAGAGCAACGCTCCAGACAAATGTCTTAATAAAATGTTTTCTAGTTTCCAGCGAGATGTTTCTGGATGTCAGTAGGCTGTTTTTACTTATGAAAGCATTCATTGCTTGGGTTATTCTCGCCCTTATGTCTATTTCATTTCTTCCAACTGCTGTTATGATACTATGTAAATTGTTTTACTTGAGTTAATTCTATCTAGTTCTATATTTACTATTTGATTCTGATCTCGGGAACAGCTCGTTACTTTTGTCTTAATTTTGTTTATTTTCATTTTACACCGTTTGGTTAAGAGCTGCTCGTCTTTCAGCTTTTTTTGTAATTCATTTTGTGCTAGCAAAACTATGTCATCAGCAAATCTGAAAGTTCAGTATATCATTTATATTCACTCCAATTTCCGTCTTCTTAAATTCTGCCATAACTTCTTCCGTATACGTATTAAATATTACTGGCGACAGACAGCATACCTTTCTTACCCCTTTCTTTATCTTTATTATCTCCTTTCCATTCTGTATACTGGTCACTTGGTTTTTATAAAGCTGATATATTATTCTTCTATCGTTATAGTCTATTTTACACTTTTTAAGGGTTTGGAACATTAAGTTCCAGTCTACATTATCGAATGCTTTTTCTACGTCAATAAATGCAATTATCACCGGCTTATTTAGTGCTATCGATGTTTCTATTATCAGACGGAGACTCAATATAGCTTCTCTCGTTCCTTTATTTCTTCTAAATCCGAACTGGTCTTCCGATAAATTTTTTTCAATTTTATAATTTATTCTATTATACATTATTTTACTCGATATTTTCAAGCTATGTGATATCAAACTCAGTGTTCTATATTCTTCGCATCTTTTTACTTCCTGTTTCTTTGGTATTGCCACCATTATGCTTTGTTTAAAATCTTCCGGAATTTTCCCTGTGTTATACATATCGCTAATCAAGTTGAACAATACAGATTTTGTCTTGTCTGCTAGTTCTTTTAAAATTTCGCTAGGAATCTGATCGACACCCGCTGCTTTCTTTGATTTTAAATCTTTTAAGGCTTTTTCAAATTCCGGTCGTTTTTCTTCTTCGTCCACGCACTGATCTTCTTCTATAGCATTATTAAGTATATCATCACCATTATATAATAATTCCTGTATGTACTCTGTCCATCTTTTTCCTATTTCATTTTTTTCTATTAGTATATTTCCATCTTTATCTTTTATTGAGCTTAGTATTTTCCTTTTAAATTTAAATTGTCTTTGTATATCATTGTATGCATTTTCCATATTACCTTTTTTAAAATTTTTGTCTATTTCCTCACATCGTTCTTGAATAATACTTCATTTGTTATCCAAGGTTTGTATATTCTTTTTATTTCTTTCCCAATACATTTTTCTGTTGTTCTAATTATTTCATTAATAGCTCCCATTTTTTTTGTATGTTTCCATTAACATATAAGTTTTCCGCAATTTTGTCTGTCTCTTCTTTAAATTGTTTCTTACTCTTTTCATCATTTTTTAGTTTAATTATATTCCAGATTCGGTTTGTTATACCGTCCTTCTCTTCATTCTTAATTGGCTAGTCATAACTACTGGTATGTGATCGGAATTAGCGCCTGGATATGCTTTGCAATTCTTTATTCGGTTTCGATATGTTTTTCTTACTAATAATGTAGTCTATCTGATATCTGCCTGTGTCTCCAGGTGCCATCCATGTGTACCTTCTCCTTGTTGGTTGCTTGAACAATGTGTTTGCAATGATTACGTCTTTACTTTTGCAAAATTCAACCAAGCGATCACCCCTATTGTTTCTTGTTCCTAAACCGAATTTCCCTAACACTATTTCTTCCTCTATTTCCCCCCCCCACTACTGCATTCCAATCACCTAGTATAATTAGGTTATCGTGATCTTTTAACTTTCATCATTACTTCCTCAATCTGTTCGTATATTTCTTCAATTTTCTCGTCTTTACGCTTTGTCGTGGACATATAAACCTGAATTATAGCTAATTCTTTCGGTTTAGTTTCCGGTGTTTTATCAAAAATTATTCTTTCACTATATCCCCAAATTCTTTTGACTCTTTCTGCTGTCTTCTTATTAAGAACAAATCCTACTCCATGACCATTTGTTGACCCGGTATGTATAACTCTATAATCTCCACTTTTATAATCGCCTTCTTGTGTCCACTTAATTTCACTGATTCCCATTATGTCTATTTTCAATCTATTCATTTCTTCTTTCAAATTATCAAGTTTTCCACATTGATTAAGACATCTTGCATTCCACGTTGTAATTTTATATATATTTTGCTCTTTTTTAATAACTTCAACCTCTTGGGTAGTCTCCACTCGGACATATGAATGGGCGAGTATTTTACGTACGGAACTAATTATTTTAGAGGCAGACATTATCGTTTGACTTCACTTTTATCTTGGAAAATATAATGGAGTGGTTTTCCTTTGCCTTCTCCATCGCAGTCTATTTGCCGATATGGTTCCCAGTGTCGCCAAATAGTATTCAATCTACAGCTATTCCAATCTCTCTGATTTCCATCTGTAGTTGATACTGAAAGAGCTGCTACCCCCTTTCCAGAGTAAGTTCTTATTTCATGGCGGCACGACTCGCCATGACACAATGATATCGTCGGGCGTACGTATGGTTTTGATTTAGACAAGTTTTA
Organism: Coronaproctus castanopsis; assembly: GCA_032883995.1. Lineage (NCBI taxonomy): Eukaryota > Metazoa > Arthropoda > Insecta > Hemiptera > Monophlebidae > Coronaproctus > Coronaproctus castanopsis. The sequence continues at coordinate 58,181,648 of CM065054.1, forward strand.
CTATTCCTTGCCTCCATACACTCTCTTTCATTGCCGCTCTTTGTCCGCGGCTGTTTATTGGTTATTCACAGCAAACCTACATATATGTAGGCCGTTCCATTATCCGCAACTTATGGACGCGTCCTGTTCCGGTTAGAGCTCCGGATCCTTGGAAGTACAAGTATAACATACAAGTACCCCCAAGGGGGTATATATATAAAAGTGGCGTAACTGTCGAAAAGCTTCAAAAACTTTTAGTGATTAAACGGTGTTATATTTTGTTTGGTATATAATTAATAAAATCACTACTCTCCGATATATTCAACACTGTATAGATATAAATGTAGATTTTAATTTTTTATATAATGTGGAATGTAGTGATTTTTTATAAAAAATCAATTGAAAATTAGTTAAATCACTAACATTTATTTTCTTAAAGAAAACACAAAGCTTTTCGGCATTTACGCCATTATCAAGTGAAAAATTTAAAAAATCATAATTTTAAAAATATAAATTAAATATAATTACTTAAAAATATGTGATGGTAATCGTGAAAATATGATCCAAAAACGATGTCTGCTTCTGTCGGTCTATTTTTTTGATTCGTTGAAATTTAATATCGATATATTTGTTTATTAATTTAGTTTTTTTATATTAATTCTTTCTTCAATATTATTTTCTTGATTCTGTAAAAGTTGTACACTGTTGGAATTTTAAATTTTTCATTTACTATTGCGATGTATGGTGTCCAAACGTAAAATATAAAATATAAAAATATACAACCACAAAATTTTTGAAAAAAACACAATTTTACAAATAAAATGAAAATAAATATTAAAAATCTGATAATGACCGTGGTGAACAACACAATCAACTATCAATATATAAAATTTACAAAACAATAGCCAGATAATAATTAAAACATTGAAAAATACTTATATTATATAATAAAAATGAATAGCCAGTAAAATTACAACATATTTTACAATATACTTTTTAAAATTAATTCTTCATCAAAATTTACCATTGAATTTAATAAACTATTTTTATTTTTATCCCTTTCTTTTATAATTTCCATTTTTTCAAGTAGTTTTCTTTTTTTGTAGTGTTTTTCTATATGTAAAATTTTATAATTTAGATTAATATTGTTTATTTTATGTTCTAATTCTACACAATGTTTTCCAAACAACGATTTTTCATCATTATTTGCATATGAATTTAAATGTTCTTTAAATCTTGTTATGAATTGTCTACCTGTTTCTCCTATGTATTGTAAATTTTATATATTGATAGTTGATTGTGTTGTTCACCACGGTCATTATCAGATTTTTAATATTTATTTTCATTTTATTTATAAAATTGTGTTTTTTTTTAAAATTTTGTGGTTGTATATTTTTATATTTTATATTTTACGTTTGGACACCATACATCGCAATAGTAAATGAAAAATTTAAAATTCCAACAGTATACAACTTTTACAGAATCAAGAAAATAATATTGAAGAAAAAATTAATATAAAAAAACTAAATTAATAAACAAATATATTGATATTAAATTTCAACAAATCAAAAAAATAGACCGACAGAAGCAGACATCGTTTTTGGATCATATTTTCACGATTACCATCACATATTTTTAAGTAATTATATTTAATTTATATTTTTAAAATTATGATTTTTTAAATTTTTCACTTGATAATGGCGTAAATGCCGAAAAGCTTTGTGTTTTCCTTAAGAAAATAAATATTAGTGATTTAACTAATTTTCAATTGATTTTTTATAAATGTAGATGATATAGATATATATATATATACTCGCTATTCGTTCGTCGTTATATTATAATTATTATTACATTTGCTGCGCACAGTTATTTTACGACTTTATTCAAACCTTCAATTACTTTACGATATCTTGATTTTAGTATTCGATTTTCTCGTAATGATTCCAGGTCTACGCTTTATGTGTTTTGCTTATTCTAATAGCTTTGCAGAATGTTTACGACTCCACGCACATTGTACTAACTTTTGTCCAAGTTATTTTTGAATTCTCATGTATCTTAATTCGGCAGCAGCGCGCTCTCGTGTGGAAATTGGAAAACTTTAAGTTTCATTTCGTGCTCGATAGAAAGCGCTTTTGCCTGAAATTTAGTAATTTTTAAACATTTGTTTATACAAAATTATTGTCACATTACCGTAACCGAATTTAGAAATCACTTTGAGGAATGTATTTAAAAATTTGTCGATAAATTTAACTTGTAAATTCGAATAGAAAAGAAAAATTTTGACGAGTTTATCATAATTTTCTACAGTTCACCTTAATATTCATGCAAATGAAATTTGTTGAATGAATATGAAAAAAAACAGTTTTTCATACATTTACGTACGTCTTTCTCGCTCTCTCATTCTGTCTCTTTCCTCTCAACCTCACTTATTCTTACTATATATATATATATATATATATATATACATATATATATATATATATATATATATATATATAAAGCCTTTATTTCATTTGAATAAACCAAAAATATACATACACAAAATAATCAAAATTAATAATAATATAAGCCCAACTTGAGCAAAAGTTTTTTTTTTTTTTACTTTAAAGATATATCCTCCATTTGCTTCCATTAAGATGTCGGGTGTACAAAAAGCTATTCGAATTCACCTTTGTTTCATCGAATATCCCCACTCACGGTTACTTCTATATACAGCTGCTATTCGTACACGGATATGTACTGTTTTTGGTTTTCAGCTTCTAATAGTATACATTGGGTTAAATTAGAATCGTTACAAAATCGTTGATGCTGCCGGGTTTGCTAAGATTTGAGATATGCATTCCCAGCGAAAGCTTCGGCTCTTATTTTTCTACACGTCAACAAGCTTGCCAAAGAAATGACGCGTCATCTAATTGCGTAGAACTCTGCTTAGTCTCTCACAAGGATATCGTTCACTCGATTCGAGAGGAGTATAAGGATCATTCGGAACTGATGTATACTGAAAGCGTTAATCAGCTCGTACTTACTACTGTCAACTTCAACCGTCTCTCCGCCCAATTGAATAAACTACAATTATTTAGTCAATCACCTCGTACATACTGCTGTCAACTTCAACCATCTCTCCGGCCAATTGTATCATCTACAATTATTCCCTCGTATAGCGACATGGACCATCATAAGACCAGTTCGCGTCATAGGCGCTACAAACGTCGCCGACTGAGATTTTTATCTTAATTTTTATCTTAATTTTTCTTAATATATTAACTAAATTAATTATAATCAATTTTTCCACTGTGTTTGTTCTGTTTCTATTTTTATCGTGTCTGGGTTTATTCAAATTTTCCCGTATCACTTTATCGTAACTTTTATATGACGCGTTTTAAATGTGTGATATTTTCTTTCACAATCAATTTCGTTATTTCACATTACTTATGTGTGATATTTTCTTTCACAATCAATTTCGTTATTTCACATTACTTTTCCTTGTAATGTTGCACGTTTAAATTAATCATTTTCTTACATTTTATTTATTTTTATTATTACTATCGTCGTCGTTTATTCATTTACTTTTATTTATGTACACTTGAAAATTTAGTCTTCTAACTCCTTTTTCTATTTTTATATATATATATATATATATATATATATATATATATATATATATATATATATATATATATCATCATCAGTTTGGCAGTCCTAGGACTGATTTTAGTAACTTCCAATCCAACACAACCGACATTCTCTGCAAGTCTTTCCATTTTATAGTACAGTAGAACTTCTTTTATCCGTCACCTTCGGGACCGGGCCTGTGACGGATAAATAAATAGGCGGATAATAGAAATTCCATTAAAAATTACATATAGATAGTACTCTACCACGTTGTAAATCATTTAGGAAACAAATTTTAAAAAATCTATATTTAATTGGATAATATTTAGAGTACTGTATTTTCATTCAGAGATTTAGCACTGCAATATACTATAATTACCTAGAAATCTGTCTTTACCATCATAGTCGTTTACGTCTTTAAAAGATCGATCATTTTCTTCTGTTCCTTCGCAGCTCCACAGCTTTCTCTATTACGATAATATTCCGTATGGTTTTTGTTTTTTAAGATCTGTGTAAAGTTTGCCTCCTCACAGTTCGACGGAAGAGCCTCTCCGGCGGCGACGCGTTTTCAAGGTCATTAACGTAACTGCCGCCGCTGGTAAATGAGTGACGGTTAACAGAGAGCGACGGATAAATGAGTGACGGTTAAAAGAAGTTTTACTGTATTTATTTGTGCCTGTATGATTCAACAATATTGCCACAAAAACCACGACCTTTTTTTCTCACCGCAATCTGTCCTATTGTCGGAGTAACCATCCAGGTTAATTTTATCGAATATAATAACGTCCGGTTTTTGGTCAAAAACATTCGTAACATTTTCAGTCCGACGTGTTCTTAGTATCTTCCTACAACACCGCGTTTCAAAAGGCCTGCAATTTTTTAACATTCCTTTAGTTCCCTATCCACGTTTCAGCAGAATATTTGAATTTTTGTACTTATCGATTTTTCCGACAGTTAATTTCCAGTTGTAAACGATTGAGATCTTTACCAAACATCGTGATTTTAGTTTTATCAACATTTATTTCTAAACCAAACTGCTTTCCCGTATCATTTAAGGTCCGTGCCATTTTTTTTTTGTAGTATTTTCGGAGACTTAGCAATTATAGCTTGATCGTCTGCAAATGATATCGTTTGAAATCTTTTACCGTCTAAGCGAATTCCGTATGTCATTTCTGGTAGAGTTAATTTAAGCGCAAGTTCCGCGTTTACGTTAAAAAGGAATGCAGACAACGAATAATCTTGTCCTACTCCTTTATTTATTTTTGCACGGGTTTAGATATCTCCGTCTACTCTAATATAACCGCCGTTTAGCGTATTTGCTCAAGGAGAGGAAAAAGCTTATCCCAACTGACCTGATCAAAAGCTTCGGTGTATATATATATATATATATATATATATATATATATGAATGATAATTATGCAACGATCGTAACAAATTACCACGTTGTAAAATTTGAATCGATATTTCCTCAATAATAGTCAACGCATCCTAGTATGCACGCAATGATAACTTATATCACGATTTAACTGGGCAAACGGATAACATAGTAGCTAGCAAATTTTTTATTTCTGTTGACTGAAACAATAGTTAACTCTTAAATGAGTCACAGACAGATCGGATGTTCGTGTTAGGTATACGGGCAAGATTAAATCGAATTTCTCGAACGGAAGAAGTTCATTAATCATTTTAGACGTAATAACGGTAGGGGAATTTTTTTTTCTCGACCGTTTTAGTCACGATGTCCACCATATGGTACGTTGACATTTTAATGTTAATAACTAGTCGACGTGTAACGTCTCAATTTTAAAAGTATTCATGTACATAAATACTTTTAATCGAACGTTCATATACGATATTTGATAATAAACATCTGTAAAAAAGTCGCGATTTTTATTTATTTTTTCTAATTTTTTACTTCGTAACGATCGCTTACCTATGATACACAAGAGCGGTTGTCAGCCTATTAATGATTGCAATAAACAATTCGTCGTATCTAGTGTAAAGCTGGATTGCTAGCGAACCTTAAACCGCTGTTAGGCGTTGCATGTATCAAAAATTCATTTCGGTTTTTGAAAAACAAAATATAAAAAGAAAATATTACGCCGGTTAGTTTCGATAGATAGTATTTTTAATCGCCAATTTCTTAGTTACGGACGCGATAAAAATTATCAAAAGACATATCGCAGATAGGATACTGAAATTCCTCGACGTAATGTTCAGCAGCAACAATTACTTTTCACTTGACGATGAAATCGATAGATGTCCTAAAGTATATGAAGTGGATTTATGGTGGCGAAAAACTAGACGAAATTTGGGTGAATTTGAATAACCTTTCACGGTAACATAGAGTTAACGATGTAAAGTAGGCGAACTATAGCGTACGTGTTAGCGATTTCCATGCCGAATAATATTAGCTAACAAAGCATACACGCAAGAGTAAGTATGCGCGCGAGTAGTTATTTATAAAAAAAAATCGCGGGAAAAAAGAGCGCGAAAACTTGTTCTTTCATTTTCTGTATTTCTTTCATTTTCTGTATTTCTTTCATTTTCTGTATTTCTTTCATTTTCTGTATTTCTTTCATTTTCTGTATTTTGTATAAGTATTCCGTCGGTATAAATATATCACTTATTCGACGTATTTTAACTTTATCGAAATAAATAAAAATAAATTACTACATTTTTCGAGAGTACTAAGGACTCGGTATGAATAAATTTGTTAAACGTATTTTTATATTTCTGTCGACGCGATAATTTTTAAATGTCGAATTTTTTCTTCCTGGGCTTTCACGCTATATCCATGGTGGGCAATTATTTAATACGGCGCCGAATGTAGAAACCTACATATTAATCGGTCTCAGTTTGAAAATGAAAACTGCGTTAAACGTTGCCTAATAAAAAAAAATTGACACGGTTGCGCGGAAAAAATGAAAATGTAAATCAACCGTGAAAGTTTAAAAGTACATTGTATCAAATTGCTAATTTTATAATGTCTGACTGAAGCTAATAAAATTGTCCGTTATTACTAATTGCTTGTCAAATCGGAACTCGTTTTGTAAAAAGCGAAACGAAATAGTTTTTAAACTCCTGCGATCGATTTTTGAAAACTAATCATACGGAGCTCAATTTTCGACGCGTGTCGGGTGAAAATAGAGATAATTGCAATACTTTTTTAATTATAGGGCGACCCAGCGAAGTCGGACGGTTTTTTTTAGTTTTTTCTCAAAAATTAGTCGGACGAAAATTTATTTAAAAATAGGAAAACGACAAATTAAACATTATAACATTCATTCAGTCTTTTTACAAAACTTTTCCAGCATAGGTCGTTGAATTTTGAAATTTCTTCAGAAATCCGAGTTTTCGGATCTGCCAGATTTCCTAAGGCTCTTAAGTCAAACAATAACCGCTTTTAACTTCGCAATTTTTTTTTCGAAATTCTGCACTGTCGCGAATTACGCCGAAAATAATAATATTCCACGCAAAACGCACTCTATTTCTCGTTGTACGTTATAGGATACCGTGATAACTGAAACCGAATTGAAGAAAACCAATCTCTCGTGTGTGTGCGCACTAAATGCGAAGCACGCGGTTTGCCTTTTAGCGGTAATACCAACTGCGCTATTCGAAAAACCGTCCGCCTGAATTTTTCCTTGAAAAAGCGAATAGAGGCTGAGCGAATCGGTGTTTAGATGAGGATGTTATATTTAAGTTCTGCCGCGGCGATTTCAATAGCGTATATTCGGTAGTAAATGCGTTATTTTAAGATTTCTGCTAAATCGGATATCCTACTCGACTTTAGAAATTTCAACGACAAACGAGAAAAACAAGAAAATAATGAACACGTTGAGAGCCCCCGTGTCAATGACTGACGTTGTCCGTCAGCCCGTATGATTCCTTTTTGTATAAATGTGATAAAAAGATAATTTTTAATTTTTACTACCCGTTTAGAAATATCGCTTTCTAATCACTTTCGTTAACTTAAAATGTTTCTATTTCTTTTAGACCTCGAATAAAAAACGTCATTTATAAACCGCCACACATCGTATGTTTATATTTGAAAGTATAAAGTTTTCATCGGAAACTTTCATCATTCAGTACCGTTATATTAACCATTTAATGCGCTGGAAATTATATTTCTTCTTGTTATTAGTTTCGAAACGAAAACTTAAATTTTAATCAAAGTAGTTACAAAGTTAAAAGTAAATGTCGGTCACTTATCCGTCGTTAACAGGCCACGAAGAAATAGTCATCCGTCGTATTAAGACGTACGATTCTCGTAGTCACTTGATCAGAAGAGAATCACCGCCGATCCTGCAACAACAATGGTTAACTTAACAAAATAGAACACCTTCCGTTACACTGACAAATAGTACAAAAAAAAAAAAAAGCTGAACGTATCCGATGTAGCGTAATGCAGCCGATCCAACAGTTGGCAATCGGCCTGTTTCAACGACTATCGCTTCCGTGTCAGTGCGTCTGGCCTCGTAGCAGTGTACACGTAAATAGATCATCGTTATCATCGTCGGATATATATGTAATTTAGAAAAGTTAATAAATCCGACGCTCCGAGATAACTTATCATCCTTTTTCAATCGCAATGTCCATTATACGGTACATGAAATTTTATTGTTAACAAAATTGTTTATTATCCGTTTGACACGAAATGCCTCGATTTTTAACGTTTTCGTTTAAACACGTCTAAAATTATCTAGAGTCATCTAAAAATCGGTATCGCGTATTTCAAACGCTTTATATCAAATTGAGATAGTCTTGCGTCGAAATTCGGTCGTGCGACTAAAAATATTTTTAGTGATTGTATTCATTCTTTTAAAAATCATTAGTGCTATTCGCGAGTTTAAAAATTAAAAAAAAAAAAAGTTAAATTAAATTGTTGTTTTTTTTTCAACGATGCACCCAGCTTTAAATTCAGCATGTTTCACGTCATTATGCGATTAAAATGCGGAGCAAGTTATCCAATGATAATCGCGCTCGACTAATTTTTTTTTCCAGGTAATCTGTTAAAGTTAGCTTTAAATAGCATGTATAACCTATTCATTTAGTAGTGAGATGTTTTCCAAATGAGACTCAATCTTAATTGTTACATGTATTTTCCTATCCAGTCTACGTGTCTGTTGAAGGTTATCATTAATGAAGCCTGTTTTGATCTTAGAAGCTGTGTATATCGTTCTATATTATTATTACAGATTTCACATTTCTAATACACCAAGCTGCATTGATTACGTATTTGAATTGGATACCGTACCCCGTATAGTTTACCATACGACCAAGCTGGCTTAAAGATGGTTTCGTACGATAGTAATTTTGTTTTGTATAATGGTGATTTTCTTCGGCAAGTGTAGTAGCGATAGTATTTTGACAGGTCGGCGGCAAGTTAGCTATAATAAATAGAAGGTATACAGTACAGGACCGAGAACACTACGGTTTTATTTCACGCTGCTTCATATCGCACTCGGAAGTATATCTTTCATGTAGATACGAGACTTTACGACAGTGTACATATGGGGGAGGTGTTGTTTAAGTTCGTATTATAATCCTGTATGTCACATCTTATCGAACGCCTGACGATGTAACAATGCGTGATGTATTTGTCCGCTAGTTTTATAATAATGCTTTGTCCTATATCTAATCCCGTTCTAAACTAACTAAAATATTTTAAACGAACATTAACGGCAGCAATTTAAACAAAAAAAATCGGCTAAATTTTGTGTACATACAAAATGACCGCTACCTTTCCGTATATAAAATAATTTAAGCGAATTTAATTACGATAATTTTTGTTAATTTGTTCTATATTAATTAACATATATATATATATATATACGAAAACTGTTATATAACAAGGTGCGAAAGTCGTGAATATTTTTTACTGACTTGGTTTTAAAAGCGGCTGAATTGGTCGTTCCTAAATCTGCTGCAACTTCGAGTTATTAGAAAAGAATGTTCCTATATATTCTGACACTGATCAAGTTCGAAAATTATATTAGAGGTAAATATCAAAAATTTAAAAACGTTTCTACAACGGCACTATTAAATAACGTGCTCGGTATAAAGTATAAATCAAGATCGAAATTTCAATTATAAACTTCGTAATCTTTACGGTTAAAGATAAAAGTTGATGGAAGGAAATAACTTATAAATACGCGCACACATTTACCGCCCCAATCAGCTATAAAACGGCTAGCCAAGCCTATTCGGATAAGGATAAAAGGTAATTTTTTTTTAGCGAAGATATATTATTCGTACGCAAAAATTCGCATTTCACATCGAACTATCGCAATAATAATAATAAAATTTTATTTTCCATTAAAAAGTACATTCCCCTTAGGGGAATTTTGGCCGCTGATTTAACAACAGTCAGCGAGGTGCGTCATAAAGAAACTTTAAAAAATCGGTACTTCTAAATAATTTATCTACAATACTGATTAACATTCGAAATAAATTCAATTTGCTTACTTGCTCATTTTCCGAACTGCCGGGGAGTGTCGAATGTTATTCCTATAAATCAGGTTAGGACATTTCTGATCCCAGAAATTTGGGACGGCCCGTGTCGTTAGTAATTTTAGTAAAATATTAGAAACAATTCAAAAAATTCACCGATGATAATTCTTCTAGAAGAAAAATTTAAATTTAGGAGCAATTAATCTACTGTAATTAGCAAGAATTCGTGCAACGATAATTGATGGGTATAATGAAAATAAGCGTACAGTATTACATCAGACATAGAGAAAGCCTTTGACACCGCTAGTTGGTAACTTAATATACAAGATTATTCAACTTAAATTCCCTAACTACTCAGTTCGGCTTATTAAAACTTATTTAAGTAACCCAAAATTTCGAAGTTAATAGCGATAATTCCTACGTGAAATATGCATTAAGCGGGAGTTCCCCCGGGGGGGAGGAGCATTCCTTCTTTTTATTAATGACATTCCCGAAATTAAACGCTCACAAATGGCATTATACTCTAATAATGCACATCGTACCGAATTGACACTATATAGAAAGAACACTATAAATAAGGGAATTAAATTCGTCTTTTAATAGAATCAAGATAACTTCCGATAAAACTCAATCGATTCTATTCGCGAAAAGAAGACCGCATTTCTGATAGTGAACAATACACCTTTGGTTTGGAAAAGCGATATTAAATATTTAGCTGTGATATCGGATCGATGTCTCACATTTACTATAAACACGCTGAATTGCAATAAAACTCACGCGTAAGCTATATCCGATATTTAATAAACGATGTTACGTCAACTCGTGAAATAAATTAGAAATCTACCGAAACTCTATAATAAGAACAATTACGCTTTATGCTTGTCCCATATGGTCATATACTGTAC